>LT669790.1:17999380-18101494 GCA_900128785.1 Arabis alpina
TCTAATTTAGGGTCAATTACACTTCCGTGTCAATTTATCAACCGAGGATATCTAATTTAGGGTCGCGAATCCTAAATCAGAGTCAAAGCAATCTAGATGAAGAACTAATATGATAATCCTAACAAGTGATATTAATCTAACAATTCATCTTCGATCCTTTCGAATAACTCTAAACCTAACAAGAGAACCACTAAGACATTGATGCAAAACAAGGCATGACTGAATAATACTACATATAGAAAAAGAATAAGGAAGAGACACAAAGGGTTTGAAGAATCTCAAGAACGAAGTAGACTTGTCTCCCTAAAATTCTCAAAAACTCTCTCTCAATTTGTTCAATAGAAACTAAGGTAAAGATCTAAAAACCTAAAAGGAAAGTATTAATAGTGCTCTGAAATTCGTGGTGGCTTTTCTGATAACTTCTAGAGACTTCCGGGCCAAAAAGGCAATTCTTCAAATTCTTTAAAATCCAAGTCGTCGTTACTTCTGGTGTGTGTCGATCGACACTCATCAGGTGTGTCGATCGACAGGCGCCTAGAAACCTGCTTCTTCCCTTGTAAAACGAGTGTGTCGATCGACACAGAACCATAATTTTGTTTCTGAAATTGTAGCTTTGGCTTCTCTCCCATTTATGCTCCAAAATGCGCCATAATCGCCAATTAAACTCCCCACGAACAATGACATGTTAACAATGAAAAGACTCGATAAAAGGACTTATATCATGGTTGGAAATGGACGAAAACCATGATATATCAAATACTTACCCCCTTACCAGTACGCATGATAGGAAATCCAGGTAGGTGGACCATAGGACGGCAAGGCAGGAGGGAGCAGCAGGCAATGGAAGAAGACCTTCCCAAGGCGTTGTGAATCTAGTACCCATATGTTGTAATTTACCGAATAATGTATTGAGAAATTTTTGAGTAATGAAGATACCAGTTATTTGACTAACACTTGGGTCTGGATTCATAATCCGAGATGCGGGTGTTACAGTAACACCCAAACTTTGAGCAACGGGTGCATTAGATAGAAGGACTTCACAATTTCCACCAATCCGGAAGGTTGGAATCCTTTCCGCTTCGAGATCAAATTTAGCCTTAACCGCTATCCTCCTCTTCTCCGCCATTTTATCGACGGGATCGACTTTCCCTTTTCCGTTTGAGCGGGAAGCATCACCAGGACCTTTTGGCTCGTTAGACTCGCTAGGGATCGACCCCCAAGCTGACGCATCATTAGCCCTTTGCATATCAGCCCTATCGGTCGCAGAAGAAATCTTCTGAGAACCATCTCTGACAGCTAGGTTTTGTTCCTGATTTGGAAGAGAGATGCCTTCAGTATTATCCTCAGAGTCTTGGATAATTACTATGGCAGACGGGTCGGCCGTGACCTCGGCATTCGACATGTTGGACACTTCGGAAAGTCTCCTAGATTTCCTAGGACGGATCACAATGGAAGGAGTATTAAACGCAGGGATACCGGGAGTACCACCTCTCATCTATGCGGCCCAGTATTCGCTATTCCAAGTATCTGAAAAACAATAAATATCCAAAGCGATGTCAGACTTTGAAAGCATAAGAATGAAACTTTATAACATTAAAGTAACTCGTAGAGAGTCATTACCGAGTCTGTCACGAGCACGACGAATACGAGTATAGGACAGATCGTCCTAGCGATGATTTCCTGCCCTTAATCTGTTAATATCTTCTCTAAAAGGTAAATCCGCAAGAGGGAGAGCCGGAGGATGAGGAACTACAAAACAGAATACAACTCAAATGTGTTAGAAAAAGGCATCATGAACGCCGAAGTGGTACATGCATGCAAGATTTATGAAAATCTACCCATGAAAGGATTCCACCGACTATGATAAGTCTTGGTGGTATCCTGGACTCAAGCGTCATTTATCTTCACAAAGAAGTATCGGTCAAACCATTTGCCGATTTTACTTTTCAGCTCGATGAATTTACACCCAGCCTTCATATTGTTATAAAAACGGTCAGGAAATTGACCCTCCTTCGTCACAGAAATCTGTTCATGCTTTCCGACCGAAAAGTTAATCCCGAGCTCGGCACCAAACACTACAAGTGCCACGAGATTGTATGTTCCCATGAAAAACAGATGTTCATATTTTCGCAAAACCTTCCAAAGACATAAGGCAACGGAAACCACATGAAACAATCAACGAACATGCGACAAACCCTCCTCATCGAGTCCAACGACCTCTCGTCTGATAACAAATGAGAGATATTGTAAATATCGAACAGAGCAGCCAGGATCTCTCGAACGACCTGTTTTGAGCGAGCTATCCTTGGCCGATCTTTTTGCCGGGATATTGTTCACCAAATCCATCTCCCGTACGATCACTCGTACCGACGAACGGAGTTGAAGCCTGGAGATTCACACAGGTTTACTCCGAAGTGTTAGCCCAATCCGGTGTGAATCTTGATGATGATGCTTCGATCTCCGTCGAAAAATAAGTAGGGTCAAAATTGATCGGAGAAGTCTCATGGTTGACATGAAGACTGGTGTTTCTTTCCAGAGAGAAAGAAGGAGATAAAGATTTGAAAATCTTTGTCATGATCGGAGTCATACTGAGCAAAAGATAAACCCTAAAATGCAGATGAGTAAGTAAAAAGGAGGAGAGAGAAGGGAGAAAGAAGATTTTACCTTGTTCGGGATGACGAATAAATAAGAAAAATCCAAGGGTCGAAAGATCCGTTATTTATACTCTAACGCGCAAAAGTCTAGGGTAATCATTAAACCTTGGCGGTAGACGCAGGCGAACTGAGGCATCTCTTCAGTGTCCTTTCAAGAACGAGCGGTCCGAAGCGTGCCGCATGTAAAGGCGAAGCGACGTGTCGGATCAAGAATCTGAATTGGACAAATCTTCCTTAGTATATTTCGGCCGAGCTTGCTGATGTAATACTCGCCGAACTCAGGGGACTAGTTGGTGGTATTGGGTTTGATACCCATTACCATACCTGAGCCACACCTTATCCGATATACAGGATTGAGCAACAATCCGAGATCAGTCCAAAGAATAGAGGAACTAGGTTTAAACGTAATATCACGAAGAATATATCAAACGAAAAGATGTATATAGAATTCTCTATTGAAGGTGATGTCCTCGTTTTAGAGGAATACATCAAGTATTTATTTAAGTACAAAGTCGGTCGAAATAACCTTAAAAGATAAATGTAAAATCTCCTAAAAGATAAAAGGAAGTTATACTAATTCTAAGTATTTCCTTTTATCCGAGCTAAGTCTTCCAATTTGCTTGTATTTGCCTAGGTCGGCTGACGCTCCTTAACGGGCCGAGACGCCCAAATGGATCCTCGCTGGCCCATTTCCTCCAAAATGACCTCCTCCTCGTAAAGTTTATAAAAATAAAAAGGAGGACGACGCCGGAAAGCTTGGAATCAAGTGGGAAGGACCGTATCAGGTCTCAAAGGTTATAAACCTGAAGTGTATGAACTCCTCGATATGGATGGAACTGAAATCCAAAAAATTTGGAATGTTTGGAACCTCAAGCGATATTATTACTAAAGTAATAAGTCAAAAAAATGTACTCGTTTGAACGAGCCTCTTTTGTATTGAATTACGAGTGACTTGATCCTTTTTTTAAGAAAGGTACGTAGGCAGCTTACTTTTTCAAAAAAGTCTAAGTGCAGTTAGACATATATAAAAAATATATAATAAATCTTTTAAACAAAGATTATGATTCAAACCAAAGACTTACTGTAGAAAGTATTTTACTGTTCATTAAAACTCAGTCTGATCAGCTCGAAAATTTAATACACAGCCGTACAAAAAAAAAACTCTATACGATACGTTCGCCTAGTGTCACACATCAGAGCCTTGGCTAGGTATCCGATCAACGCGCTTCTCATAAGTACCGTGGTGAAATAATCCACAACCTTTTGTAAGTCGGAGCCAGGTATGCACCTCGCGCTTAAGACAAACAAGTAAATCACACGTCGACTCTCGGTCGCATACTGAAGTTTCGTCCTAAGGCAAAAGTAGAGCAAAGCCAAAGCATTAGTCCTTTGAACTCTCGAACCCCAGACCGAGCCAGCCTCGTACCCAGGAGCAGATTCTAAGAACCGACACCGAGCTGGTAAGCAGCGAAGTCTTGGAGGAATCATGCTTCTAATAAGCCGAACTACATAGTTCGCAAATCACTATAGAGTCTTCTGAAAGTAATCTTAGTGCCCAAACCCGAGCTCCATAGATCGTGACAACTTAAAGATTCTTATGAAAGCAATCCTAGGGTGTTTCGATAAGCCGATTTTCCATAAGCTCGTGTTCATTCAAGTTTCTTATGAACAATAAGGTGTTAATAAGGTCGAGTTTATACATCGCATAAATAGAAATCAAAAATTCGGACAAATTAAGAATTCGTAGAGGATTCTGATCTCGAAACTCGATGACATATTACAAAAAGTTCCGAAACGAGCTAAATCTTACGAAATATCTTAAACAAAGCTGTTTATTTTTATTCCTTAAAAGGATTACACAAAAGTTCTGAAGCGACCTAAATCTTACGAAACATCTTAAACAAAGTTGTTTATCTTCTATTACACGAAATAAAGTTCCAAAGCGAGCTAAATCTTACAAAAAGATCTTAAACAAAGTTCTTTATCTTTTACAAAAAGTTCCGAATCGAGCTAAATTTTACAAAAGATCTCAAAAGTTATTAAAAACCTAAAGGCCTCGAAGCGAGCTGAAATCTTGTGCAAGATCCTACAGCGATGCAACCATTAACGTGTTGGTTGGCAACATAGTGACGGTAGACATCCTTACGGACCTCGCTGTCGAAGTAACAACCGCGGCAATAGAAGGGTGCCGAGGTGTCGGATCTACCTAAGGCTTAGGAAGTGACCGCTCCAATAAATTGGAAATATCCACTCCAATACTCCTCTAAGGACCACAACACCTCAATCAGGGATCGTTATTCCCGAACCTCCGACCAACCACTTCAAAGTCAAACTTCAGATCAACCGGACAAGCAGAAGCTGGCCATTGGCGTGGGAATATGATCCCTGACATGACGGTTTCTTGGGAATATGATCTCTGACATGAGTGAAACCTCAAATCGTCGTCTCTTGAAAGATCTGCAATTGATTTGAATTGATCTCCTCGTACGAAGGAACTGCTAAAGAAAACACCATTCCTCTTCTGGAATAACGAATGGAAAGCGATTCCACCACCTCGGTCTTTCTTTTAAGATGGAGAGAATATTAATCATGTTAAGAAGTGTGTAGATTCTGAAGGATTTGGCGTCATATTTATAGCGGGAAAAGAGAAAGAAATTAGGGCAGAAGAAAATGCCTTGGAAAGAGTTCTCATCCGCCGCTAAAGCATCCAATCGTGAAGTGCCACGTGTCAAGTATGAAGACTTGGTGAAAATATTTTGCGAAAATCGTGCTGGAAGTCACAACTTCCTAAGTACAACTGGCGCATCGAACGTCACCTCAAAGAGCAAACGGACCAGATCAAGCCACATGTCAAGGCAAGTTTTTCGAGATAAACTCGAGATCTGAGTTGGGAAAATCTGCCTCAGTACGTCTTGGACGAGCTTACTAAAGTAATACTCGCCGAGCTCGGGGGAGACTAGTTGGTGGTACCGGGTCTAGCACCCATTACCGTACCCGACTCGACACGAAGTTTGAGAGGACAACTCGGAGGATGGGCCAGCGAGGATCCATTAGCAGCGTCTCGGCCCGTTAAGCAGCATTAGCTGACCTAGGAAAATATAAGCAAATTGGGAGACTTAACTCGGATAAAAGGAAATACTTAAAATTAGTATAACTTCCTTTTATCTTTTAGGAGATATTCTATTTATCTTTTAAGGTTATTTCGACGGACTTTGTACTTCTATAAATACTTGATGTATTCCTCCAAAACGAGGACATGCCTTCAATAGAGAATTTTATACACATTTTTTCGATTGATCTTTTCTTTGTGATATTAAGTTTAGACCTAGTTCCTTTATTCTTTCGACCGATATGGGATTATTGCTTAATCCGGTATCACCAGCAGGTAATCAACTTGGATAAATCTTCAAAAAGTATCTCAAGGAAAATGCCTATAGACATCTGATAGAGAGTCAAACAAGAACTGCTCATCAACAAAGAAGGTGGGGTTGAAAGTATCTAGGGCTTCCTGAAAATTTTGGCCGAAGAAAGAAGGACCTCTTCACCGGAATTGTTGACAACATTCGACAAAAGGCTATATGTTGGTCGTCTAGATTCTTATCTGGTGTAGGAAAGATGATAATGCTAAAGAGTGTCCTCTCCTTTATTCCAACCTACGAAATGACTTGTTTCAGCTTACCCATCCGCGATGATCAGAGAGAAAATCCTATAACGGGCAGTGCCAACCACCGTATTGCGGATCGATAAGGCCTCGATAGAGATCGGGACAGCCTCGATTTGGAATCACGTTCGGTAAGCAAAAGTGTGCTTGGCTTACCGATAGTGGCAGAGTATCCGGACATATCATGGCAATATGGCTATGGACTCGTAGGTGAGACTAGTAGAGGAGCATGGCAAGGCCAACACGGCTTGCCAAGTGACTCGGCTATCACATTGGATCTTGGCGAAAGTGCACGTGCCAGGTAGCCCGACAGTGAGACTTAGCTTTATATCTCGAGGAAACTTGGCTCAGCATAAGCTGGCCCAAGAGTGACTCATTGTTTGGCATACCAGAGTTTAGGCCATGACAGGATCATGTCTAGCTCCAACTCGCACCCCATGTAGTTTAGGAAGTTAGGAGGAATGAGCTTGCTCAAAAATCCGATAGAGTCATGCACAGGCCGGCTATACCCTGCCAAGGGAGCTGGTGGGCCAAATGTGAGGATTAGTTTGGGGGACTGAAAGGTCTGATACTAAACGATCATTAAACCACGAAATAGAGCTATGGTAGAGTTACCGCCAACAGGCCGTGACGATACTCAATGGTTCGCTTGTTTGTTGGACTCGGCAAACTACTAGAGAAAGTCGTAGGCCAGACAAGTAATGCTTCGGGCAACTCGATAGTTGTTCGGCCATACCTTAGTCAACCTGATATAGAGTCTAGACGGTGTGTGCCAACCCAAGAAGCGCTAAGGAGGCTTTGAAAACTCGTACCGGCCGCATACGACTCCAGGGTTAGAGGCAAGGCCAGGAGAACGCTTAGGCCAGTGATGGCCAAGGCTGGATCTTGAGTCTTCCATAACTAACAAATAGTCTTATGTTTGTCTTTCTGCATGGACGATCACCGTATGGCCATGCTTACATGGGCCGACCATACAGGGCAAAATGTATTGATTGAAATCCTTCAGCTATTGCTTCAGAACGTAGAGGTATAAGGACTAGGTTAAACCGGATTAGATAACTTGATCGTGAACCTTAGGAGAGTCTAAAGCATGTAATCTGATAGGATAGTAGGTTCACGATGCCACCAATTTAAATATTGCATAGGGCGTATGTATGGGCATGCGTTCCGCCTTGTTTGTGCTTGGCCTAAAAGATGGCACGAAGGATATCTAATTTAGGGTCAATTACACTTCCGTGTCAATTTATCAACCGAGGATATCTAATTTAGGGTCGCGAATCCTAAATCAGAGTCAAAGCAATCTAGATGAAGAACTAATATGATAATCCTAACAAGTGATATTAATCTAACAATTCATCTTCGATCCTTTCGAATAACTCTAAACCTAACAAGAGAACCACTAAGACATTGATGCAAAACAAGGCATGACTGAATAATACTACATATAGAAAAAGAATAAGGAAGAGACACAAAGGGTTTGAAGAATCTCAAGAACGAAGTAGACTTGTCTCCCTAAAATTCTCAAAAACTCTCTCTCAATTTGTTCAATAGAAACTAAGGTAAAGATCTAAAAACCTAAAACGAAAGTATTAATAGTGCTCTGAAATTCGTGATGGGCTTTTCTGATAACTTCTAGAGACTTCCGGGCCAAAAAGGCAATTCTTCAAATTCTTTAAAATCCAAGTCGTCGTTACTTCTGGTGTGTGTCGATCGACACTCATCAGGTGTGTCGATCGACAGGCGCCTAGAAACCTGCTTCTTCCCTTGTAAAACGAGTGTGTCGATCGACACAGAACCATAAATTTGTTTCTGAAATTGTAACTTTGGCTTCTCTCCCATTTATGCTCCAAAATGCGCCATAATCGCCAATTAAACTCCCCACGAACAATGACATGTTAACAATGAAAAGACTCGATAAAAGGACTTATATCATGGTTGGAAATGGACGAAAACCATGATATATCAAATACTTACCCCCTTACCAGTACGCATGATAGGAAATCCAGGTAGGTGGACCATAGGACGGCAAGGCAGGAGGGAGCAGCAGGCAATGGAAGAAGACCTTCCCAAGGCGTTGTGAATCTAGTACCCATATGTTGTAATTTACCGAATAATGTATTGAGAAATTTTTGAGTAATGAAGATACCAGTTATTTGACTAACACTTGGGTCTGGATTCATAATCCGAGATGCGGGTGTTACAGTAACACCCAAACTTTGAGCAACGGGTGCATTAGATAGAAGGACTTCACAATTTCCACCAATCCGGAAGGTTGGAATCCTTTCCGCTTCGAGATCAAATTTAGCCTTAACCGCTATCCTCCTCTTCTCCGCCATTTTATCGACGGGATCGACTTTCCCTTTTCCGTTTGAGCGGGAAACATCACCAGGACCTTTTGGCTCGTTAGACTCGCTAGGGATCGACCCCCAAGCTGACGCATCATTAGCCCTTTGCATATCAGCCCTATCGGTCGCAGAAGAAATCTTCTGAGAACCATCTCTGACAGCTAGGTTTTGTTCCTGATTTGGAAGAGAGATGCCTTCAGTATTATCCTCAGAGTCTTGGATAATTACTATGGCAGACGGGTCGGCCGTGACCTCGGCATTCGACATGTTGGACACTTCGGAAAGTCTCCTAGATTTCCTAGGACGGATCACAATGGAAGGAGTATTAAACGCAGGGATACCGGGAGTACCACCTCTCATCTATGCGGCCCAGTATTCGCTATTCCAAGTATCTGAAAAACAATAAATATCCAAAGCGATGTCAGACTTTGAAAGCATAAGAATGAAACTTTATAACATTAAAGTAACTCGTAGAGAGTCATTACCGAGTCTGTCACGAGCACGACGAATACGAGTATAGGACAGATCGTCCTAGCGATGATTTCCTGCCCTTAATCTGTTAATATCTTCTCTAAAAGGTAAATCCGCAAGAGGGAGAGCCGGAGGATGAGGAACTACAAAACAGAATAAAACTCAAATGTGTTAGAAAAAGGCATCATGAACGCCGAAGTGGTACATGCATGCAAGATTTATGAAAATATACCCATGAAAGGATTCCACCGACTATGATAAGTCTTGGTGGTATCCTGGACTCAAGCGTCATTTATCTTCACAAAGAAGTATCGGTCAAACCATTTGCCGATTTTACTTTTCAACTCGATGAATTTACACCCAGCCTTCATATTGTTATAAAAACGGTCAGGAAATTGACCCTCCTTCGTCACAGAAATCTGTTCATGCTTTCCGACCGAAAAGTTAATCCCGAGCTCGGCACCAAACACTACAAGTGCCACGAGATTGTATGTTCCCATGAAAAACAGATGTTCATATTTTCGCAAAACCTTCCAAAGACATAAGGCAACAGAAACCACATGAAACAATCAACGAACATGCGACAAACCCTCCTCATCGAGTCCAACGACCTCTCGTCTGATAACGAATGAGAGATATTGTAAATATCGAACAGAGCAGCCAGGATCTCTCGAACGACCTGTTCTTGAGCGAGCTATCCTTGGCCGATCTTTTTGCCGGGATATTGTTCACCAAATCCATCTCCCGTACGATCACTCGTACCGACGAACGGAGTTGAAGCCTGGAGATTCACACAGGTTTACTCTGAAGTGTGTGGATGCCGGAATTCGCACAATTAGATTTGTAAGGGTTTCGAGAGGAAGTTGAGATTTCTGCGTTAAGCTACGAAATAGAAAACGATGAGCAAAGAAAAACTAGGGTTTGTTATTGCTTTGTATTGCTTTTGTGAATAAAGTTGCGGATCCTTTTCTCAAAGGATGTACATCGATATATATACTCGACTAGGTCGGTTTTGGGTTACAACAAGATAAAGGAAATTATCCTAATTCTTCGGGACTCGTCTCGATCCTCTTTCCTTATTGAGTTTATCTTCTCGAAGAAAAAGGAAGTTTTCCTTATTTCGCCGATGATCTCTCCTTCTGAAGGCGGCTTCCCTCGTGGGCTTCTCCTGATGGGCTAGACTTGTTCTGAACTCGTCGGCCCGATAGGCTTGCCACTCCTAGCTACTAACCTGCTCTTCAGAAAAGACTCTCCTCGGCGAAATGTACTCGATCTCACTTAACCAGAAATATGCAAGGCCTTTTGTTTAGCAGATTTTGCCTAAGCGGTTAGGCTGCCAGATTTCGCCTAAGCGGTTAGGCTCCAGATTTCGCCTAAGCGGTTAGGCTCCAGATTTCGCCTAAGCGGTTAGGCTGCCAGATTTCGCCTAAGCGGTTAGGCTGCCAGATTTCGCCTAAGCGGTTTGGCTGCTAGATTTCGCCTAAGCGGTTTGGCTTGCTCGGCCAAACTAAACCAAGCAGCTCGGCCAAACTTGCCTGGGCGGTTCGGCCAAAACTGCCTGGACAGGCTCGGCCAAAACTGCCTAGGTCCGTCGAAAAATAAGTAGGGTCAAAATTGATCGGAGAAGTCTCATGGTTGACATGAAGACTGGTGTTTCTTTCCAGAGAGAAAGAAGGAGATAAGAATTTGAAAATCTTTGTCATGATCGGAGTCTTACTGAGCAAAAGATAAACCCTAAAATGCAGATAAGTAAGTAAAAAGGAGGAGAGAGAAGGGAGAAAGAAGATTTTACCTTGTTCGGATGACGAATAAATAAGAAAAATCCAAGGGTCGAAAGATCCGTTATTTATACTCTAACGCGCAAAAGTCTAGGGTAATCATTAAACCTTGGCGGTAGACGCAGGCGAACTGAGGCATCTCTTCAGTGTCCTTTCAAGAACGAGCGGTCCGAAGCATGCCGCATGTAAAGGCGAAGCGACGTGTCGGATCAAGATCTGAATTGGACAAATCTTCCTTAGTATATTTCGGCCGAGCTTGCTGATGTAATACTCGCCGAACTCAGGGGGACTAGTTGGTGGTATTGGGTTTGATACCCATTACCATACCTGAGCCACACCTTATCCGATATACTGGATTGAGCAACAATCCGAGATCAGTCCAAAGAATAGAGGAACTAGGTTTAAACGTAATATCACGAAGAAAATATCAAACGAAAAGATGTATATAGAATTCTCTATTGAAGGTGATGTCCTCGTTTTAGAGGAATACATCAAGTATTTATTTAAGTACAAAGTCGGTCGAAATAACCTTAAAAGATAAATGTAAAATCTCCTAAAAGATAAAAGGAAGTTATACTAATTCTAAGTATTTCCTTTTATCCGAGCTAAGTCTTCCAATTTGCTTGTATTTGCCTAGGTCGGCTGACGCTCCTTAACGGGCCGAGACGCCCAAATGGATCCTCGCTGGCCCATTTCTCCAAAATGACCTCCTCCTCGTAAAGTTTATAAAAATAAAAAGGAGGACGACGCCGGAAAGCTTGGAATCAAGTGGGAAGGACCGTATCAGGTCTCAAAGGTTATAAACCTGAAGTGTATGAACTCCTCGATATGGATGGAACTGAAATCCAAAAAATTTGGAATGTTTGGAACCTCAAGCGATATTATTACTAAAGTAATAAGTCAAAAAAATGTACTCGTTTGAACGAGCCTCTTTTGTATTGAATTACGAGTGACTTGATCCTTTTTTTAAGAAAGGTACGTAGGCAGCTTACTTTTTCAAAAAAGTCTAAGTGCAGTTAGACATATATAAAAAATATATAATAAATCTTTTAAACAAAGATTATGATTCAAACCAAAGACTTACTGTAGAAAGTATTTTACTGTTCATTAAAAACTCAGTCTGATCAGCTCGAAAATTTAATACACAGCCGTACAAAAAAAAAACTCTATACGATACGTTCGCCTAGTGTCACACATCAGAGCCTTGGCTAGGTATCCGATCAACGCGCTTCTCATAAGTACCGTGGTGAAATAATCCACAACCTTTTGTAAGTCGGAGCCAGGTATGCACCTCGCGCTTAAGACAAACAAGTAAATCACACGTCGACTCTCGGTCGCATACTGAAGTTTCGTCCTAAGGCAAAAGTAGAGCAAAGCCAAAGCATTAGTCCTTTGCACTCTCGAACCCCAAACCGAGCCAGCCTCGTACCCAGGAGCAGATTCTAAGAACCGACACCGAGCTGGTAAGCAGCGAAGTCTTGGAGGAATCATGCTTCTAATAAGCCGAACTACATAGTTCGCAAATCACTATAGAGTCTTCTGAAAGTAATCTTAGTGCCCAAACCCGAGCTCCATAGATCGTGACAACTTAAAGATTCTTATGAAAGCAATCCTAGGGTGTTTCGATAAGCCGATTTTCCATAAGCTCGTGTTCATTCAAGTTTCTTATGAACAATAAGGTGTTAATAAGGTCGAGTTTATACATCGCATAAATAGAAATCAAAAATTCGGACAAATTAAGAATTCGTAGAGGATTCTGATCTCGAAACTCGATGACATATTACAAAAAGTTCCGAAACGAGCTAAATCTTACGAAATATCTTAAACAAAGCTGTTTATTTTTATTCCTTAAAAGGATTACACAAAAGTTCTGAAGCGACCTAAATCTTACGAAACATCTTAAACAAAGTTGTTTATCTTCTATTACACGAAATAAAGTTCCAAAGCGAGCTAAATCTTACAAAAAGATCTTAAACAAAGTTCTTTATCTTTTACAAAAAGTTCCGAATCGAGCTAAATTTTACAAAAGATCTCAAAAGTTATTAAAAACCTAAAGGCCTCGAAGCGAGCTGAAATCTTGTGCAAGATCCTACAGCGATGCAACCATTAACGTGTTGGTTGGCAACATAGTGACGGTAGACATCCTTACGGACCTCGCTGTCGAAGTAACAACCGCGGCAATAGAAGGGTGCCGAGGTGTCGGATCTACCTAAGGCTTAGGAAGTGACCGCTCCAATAAATTGGAAATATCCACTCCAATACTCCTCTAAGGACCACAACACCTCAATCAGGGATCGTTATTCCCGAACCTCCGACCAACCACTTCAAAGTCAAACTTCAGATCAACCGGACAAGCAGAAGCTGGCCATTGGCGTGGGAATATGATCCCTGACATGACGGTTTCTTGGGAATATGATCTCTGACATGAGTGAAACCTCAAATCGTCGTCTCTTGAAAGATCTGCAATTGATTTGAATTGATCTCCTCGTACGAAGGAACTGCTAAAGAAAACACCATTCCTCTTCTGGAATAACGAATGGAAAGCGATTCCACCACCTCGGTCTTTCTTTTAAGATGGAGAGAATATTAATCATGTTAAGAAGTGTGTAGATTCTGAAGGATTTGGCGTCATATTTATAGCGGGAAAAGAGAAAGAAATTAGGGCAGAAGAAAATGCCTTGGAAAGAGTTCTCATCCGCCGCTAAAGCATCCAATCGTGAAGTGCCACGTGTCAAGTATGAAGACTTGGTGAAAATATTTTGCGAAAATCGTGCTGGAAGTCACAACTTCCTAAGTACAACTGGCGCGTCGAACGTCACCTCAAAGAGCAAACGGACCAGATCAAGCCACATGTCAAGGCAAGTTTTTCGAGATAAACTCGAGATCTGAGTTGGGAAAATATGCCTCAGTACGTCTTGGCCGAGCTTACTAAAGTAATACTCGCCGAGCTCGGGGGAGACTAGTTGGTGGTACCGGGTCTAGCACCCATTACCGTACCCGACTCGACACGAAGTTTGAGAGGACAACTCGGAGGATGGGCCAGCGAGGATCCATTAGCAGCGTCTCGGCCCGTTAAGCAGCATTAGCTGACCTAGGAAAATATAAGCAAATTGGGAGACTTAACTCGGATAAAAGGAAATACTTAAAATTAGTATAACTTCCTTTTATCTTTTAGGAGATTTTCTATTTATCTTTTAAGGTTATTTCGACGGACTTTGTACTTCTATAAATACTTGATGTATTCCTCCAAAACGAGGACATGCCTTCAATAGAGAATTTTATACACATTTTTTCGATTGATCTTTTCTTTGTGATATTAAGTTTAGACCTAGTTCCTTTATTCTTTCGACCGATATGGGATTATTGCTTAATCCGGTATCACCAGCAGGTAATCAACTTGGATAAATCTTCAAAAAGTATCTCAAGGAAAATGCCTATAGACATCTGATAGAGAGTCAAACAAGAACTGCTCATCAACAAAGAAGGTGGGGTTGAAAGTATCTAGGGCTTCCTGAAAATTTTGGCCGAAGAAAGAAGGACCTCTTCACCGGAATTGTTGACAACATTCGACAAAAGGCTATATGTTGGTCGTCTAGATTCTTATCTGGTGTAGGAAAGATGATAATGCTAAAGAGTGTCCTCTCCTCTATTCCAACCTACGAAATGACTTGTTTCAGCTTACCCATCCGCGATGATCAGAGAGAAAATCCTATAACGGGCAGTGCCAACCACCGTACTGCGGATCGATAAGGCCTCGATAGAGATCGGGACAGCCTCGGTTTGGAATCACGTTCGGTAAGCAAAAGTGTGTTTGGCTTACCGATAGTGGCAGAGTATCCGGACATATCATGGCAATATGGCTATGGACTCGTAGGTGAGACTAGTAGAGGAGCATGGCAAGGCCAACACGGCTTGCCAAGTGACTCGGCTATCACATTGGATCTTGGCGAAAGTGCAAGTGCCAGGTAGCCCGACAGTGAGACTTAGCTTTATATCTCGAGGAAACTTGGCTCAGCATAAGCTGGCCCAATAGTGACTCATTGTTTGGCATACCGGAGTTTAGGCCATGACAGGATCATGTCTAGCTCCAACTCGCACCCCATGTAGTTTAGGAAGTTAGGAGGAATGAGCTTGCTCAAAAATCCGATAGAGTCATGCACAGGCCGGCTATACCCTGCCAAGGGAGCTGGTGGGCCAAATGTGAGGATTAGTTTGGGGGACTGAAAGGTCTGATACTAAACGATCATTAAACCACGAAATAGAGCTATGGTAGAGTTACCGCCAACAGGCCGTGACGATACTCAATGGTTCGCTTGTTTGTTGGACTCGGCAAACTACTAGAGAAAGTCGTAGGCCAGACAAGTAATGCTTCGGGCAACTCGATAGTTGTTCGGCCATACCTTAGTCAACCTGATATAGAGTCTAGACGGTGTGTGCCAACCCAAGAAGCGCTAAGGAGGCTTTGAAAACTCGTACCGGCCGCATACGACTCCAGGGTTAGAGGCAAGGCCAGGAGAACGCTTAGGCCAGTGATGGCCAAGGCTGGATCTTGAGTCTTCCATAACTAACAAATAGTCTTATGTTTGTCTTTCTGCATGGACGATCACCGTATGGCCATGCTTACATGGGCCGACCATACAGGGCAAAAGGTATTGATTGAAATCCTTCAGCTATTGCTTCAGAACGTAGAGGTATAAGGACTAGGTTAAACCGGATTAGATAACTTGATCGTGAACCTTAGGAGAGTCTAAAGCATGTAATCTGATAGGATAGTAGGTTCACGATGCCACCAATTTAAATATTGCATAGGGCGTATGTATGGGCATGCGTTCCGCCTTGTTTGTGCTTGGCCTAAAAGATGGCACGAAGGATATCTAATTTAGGGTCAATTACACTTCCGTGTCAATTTATCAACCGAGGATATCTAATTTAGGGTCGCGAATCCTAAATCAGAGTCAAGGCAATCTAGATGAAGAACTAATATGATAATCCTAACAAGTGATATTAATCTAACAATTCATCTTCGATCCTTTCGAATAACTCTAAACCTAACAAGAGAACCACTAAGACATTGATGCAAAACAAGGCATGACTGAATAATACTACATATAGAAAAAGAATAAGGAAGAGACACAAAGGGTTTGAAGAATCTCAAGAACGAAGTAGACTTGTCTCCCTAAAATTCTCAAAAACTCTCTCTCAATTTGTTCAATAGAAACTAAGGTAAAGATCTAAAAACCTAAAACGAAAGTATTAATAGTGCTCTGAAATTCGTGGTGGGCTTTTCTGATAACTTCTAGAGACTTCCGGGCCAAAAAGGCAATTCTTCAAATTCTTTAAAATCCAAGTCGTCGTTACTTCTGGTGTGTGTCGATCGACACTCATCAGGTGTGTCGATCGACAGGCGCCTAGAAACCTGCTTCTTCCCTTGTAAAACGAGTGTGTCGATCGACACAGAACCATAATTTTGTTTCTGAAATTGTAACTTTGGCTTCTCTCCCATTTATGCTCCAAAATGCGCCATAATCGCCAATTAAACTCCCCACGAACAATGACATGTTAACAATGAAAAGACTCGATAAAAGGACTTATATCATGGTTGGAAATGGACGAAAACCATGATATATCAAATACTTACCCCCTTACCAGTACGCATGATAGGAAATCCAGGTAGGTGGACCATAGGACGGCAAGGCAGGAGGGAGCAGCAGGCAATGGAAGAAGACCTTCCCAAGGCGTTGTGAATCTAGTACCCATATGTTGTAATTTACCGAATAATGTATTGAGAAATTTTTGAGTAATGAAGATACCAGTTATTTGACTAACACTTGGGTCTGGATTCATAATCCGAGATGCGGGTGTTACAGTAACACCCAAACTTTGAGCAACGGGTGCATTAGATAGAAGGACTTCACAATTTCCACCAATCCGGAAGGTTGGAATCCTTTCCGCTTCGAGATCAAATTTAGCTTTAACCGCTATCCTCCTCTTCTCCGCCATTTTATCGACGGGATCGACTTTCCCTTTTCCGTTTGAGCGGGAAGCATCACCAGGACCTTTTGGCTCGTTAGACTCGCTAGGGATCGACCCCCAAGCTGACGCATCATTAGCCCTTTGCATATCAGCCTTATCGGTCGCAGAAGAAATCTTCTGAGAACCATCTCTGACAGCTAGGTTTTGTTCCTGATTTGGAAGAGAGATGCCTTCAGTATTATCCTCAGAGTCTTGGATAATTACTATGGCAGACGGGTCGGCCGTGACCTCGGCATTCGACATGTTGGACACTTCGGAAAGTCTCCTAGATTTCCTAGGACGGATCACAATGGAAGGAGTATTAAACGCAGGGATACCGGGAGTACCACCTCTCATCTATGCGGCCCAGTATTCGCTATTCCAAGTATCTGAAAAACAATAAATATCCAAAGCGATGTCAGACTTTGAAAGCATAAGAATGAAACTTTATAACATTAAAGTAACTCGTAGAGAGTCATTACCGAGTCTGTCACGAGCACAACGAATACGAGTATAGGACAGATCGTCCTAGCGATGATTTCCTGCCCTTAATCTGTTAATATCTTCTCTAAAAGGTAAATCCGCAAGAGGGAGAGCCGGAGGATGAGGAACTGCAAAACAGAATACAACTCAAATGTGTTAGAAAAAGGCATCATGAACGCCGAAGTGGTACATGCATGCAAGATTTATGAAAATCTACCCATGAAAGGATTCCACCGACTATGATAAGTCTTGGTGGTATCCTGGACTCAAGCGTCATTTATCTTCACAAAGAAGTATCGGTCAAACCATTTGCCGATTTTACTTTTCAACTCGATGAATTTACACCCAGCCTTCATATTGTTATAAAAACGGTCAGGAAATTGACCCTCCTTCGTCACAGAAATCTGTTCATGCTTTCCGACCGAAAAGTTAATCCCGAGCTCGGCACCAAACACTACAAGTGCCACGAGATTGTATGTTCCCATGAAAAACAGATGTTCATATTTTCGCAAAACCTTCCAAAGACATAAGGCAACGGAAACCACATGAAACAATCAACGAACATGCGACAAACCCTCCTCATCGAGTCCAACGACCTCTCGTCTGATAACGAATGAGAGATATTGTAAATATCGAACAGAGCAGCCAGGATCTCTCGAACGACCTGTTCTTGAGCGAGCTATCCTTGGCCGATCTTTTTGCCGGGATATTGTTCACCAAATCCATCTCCCGTACGATCACTCGTACCGACGAACGGAGTTGAAGCCTGGAGATTCACACAGGTTTACGCCGAAGTGTTAGCCCAATCCGGTGTGAATCTTGATGATGATGCTTCGATCTCCGTCGAAAAATAAGTAGGGTCAAAATTGATCGGAGAAGTCTCATGGTTGACATGAAGACTGGTGTTTCTTTCCAGAGAGAAAGAAGGAGATAAAGATTTGAAAATCTTTGTCATGATCGGAGTCATACTGAGCAAAAGATAAACCCTAAAATGCAGATGAGTAAGTAAAAAGGAGGAGAGAGAAGGGAGAAAGAAGATTTTACCTTGTTCGGATGACGAATAAATAAGAAAAATCCAAGGGTCGAAAGATCCGTTATTTATACTCTAACGCGCAAAAGTCTAGGGTAATCATTAAACCTTGGCGGTAGACGCAGGCGAACTGAGGCATCTCTTCAGTGTCCTTTCAAGAACGAGCGGTCTGAAGCGTGCCGCATGTAAAGGCGAAGCGACGTGTCGGATCAAGATCTGAATTGGACAAATCTTCCTTAGTATATTTCGGCCGAGCTTGCTGATGTAATACTCGCCGAACTCAGGGGGACTAGTTGGTGGTACTGGGTTTGATACCCATTACCATACCTGAGCCACACCTTATCCGATATACTGGATTGAGCAACAATCCGAGATCAGTCCAAAGAATAGAGGAACTAGGTTTAAACGTAATATCACGAAGAAAATATCAAACGAAAAGATGTATATAGAATTCTCTATTGAAGGTGATGTCCTCGTTTTAGAGGAATACATCAAGTATTTATTTAAGTACAAAGTCGGTCGAAATAACCTTAAAAGATAAATGTAAAATCTCCTAAAAGATAAAAGGAAGTTATACTAATTCTAAGTATTTCCTTTTATCCGAGCTAAGTCTTCCAATTTGCTTGTATTTGCCTAGGTCGGCTGACGCTCCTTAACGGGCCGAGACGCCCAAATGGATCCTCGCTGGCCCATTTCTCCAAAATGACCTCCTCCTCGTAAAGTTTATAAAAATAAAAAGGAGGACGACGCCGGAAAGCTTGGAATCAAGTGGGAAGGACCGTATCAGGTCTCAAAGGTTATAAACCTGAAGTGTATGAACTCCTCGATATGGATGGAACTGAAATCCAAAAAATTTGGAATGTTTGGAACCTCAAGCGATATTATTACTAAAGTAATAAGTCAAAAAAATGTACTCGTTTGAACGAGCCTCTTTTGTATTGAATTACGAGTGACTTGATCCTTTTTTTAAGAAAGGTACGTAGGCAGCTTACTTTTTCAAAAAAGTCTAAGTGCAGTTAGACATATATAAAAAATATATAATAAATCTTTTAAACAAAGATTATGATTCAAACCAAAGACTTACTGTAGAAAGTATTTTACTGTTCATTAAAAACTCAGTCTGATCAGCTCGAAAATTTAATACACAGCCGTACAAAAAAAAAACTCTATACGATACGTTCGCCTAGTGTCACACATCAGAGCCTTGGCTAGGTATCCGATCAACGCGCTTCTCATAAGTACCGTGGTGAAATAATCCACAACCTTTTGTAAGTCGGAGCCAGGTATGCACCTCGCGCTTAAGACAAACAAGTAAATCACACGTCGACTCTCGGTCGCATACTGAAGTTTCGTCCTAAGGCAAAAGTAGAGCAAAGCCAAAGCATTAGTCCTTTGAACTCTCGAACCCCAGACCGAGCCAGCCTCGTACCCAGGAGCAGATTCTAAGAACCGACACCGAGCTGGTAAGCAGCGAAGTCTTGGAGGAATCATGCTTCTAATAAGCCGAACTACATAGTTCGCAAATCACTATAGAGTCTTCTGAAAGTAATCTTAGTGCCCAAACCCGAGCTCCATAGATCGTGACAACTTAAAGATTCTTATGAAAGCAATCCTAGGGTGTTTCGATAAGCCGATTTTCCATAAGCTCGTGTTCATTCAAGTTTCTTATGAACAATAAGGTGTTAATAAGGTCGAGTTTATACATCGCATAAATAGAAATCAAAAATTCGGACAAATTAAGAATTCGTAGAGGATTCTGATCTCGAAACTCGATGACATATTACAAAAAGTTCCGAAACGAGCTAAATCTTACGAAATATCTTAAACAAAGCTGTTTATTTTTATTCCTTAAAAGGATTACACAAAAGTTCTGAAGCGACCTAAATCTTACGAAACATCTTAAACAAAGTTGTTTATCTTCTATTACACGAAATAAAGTTCCAAAGCGAGCTAAATCTTACAAAAAGATCTTAAACAAAGTTCTTTATCTTTTACAAAAAGTTCCGAATCGAGCTAAATTTTACAAAAGATCTCAAAAGTTATTAAAAACCTAAAGGCCTCGAAGCGAGCTGAAATCTTGTGCAAGATCCTACAGCGATGCAACCATTAACGTGTTGGTTGGCAACATAGTGACGGTAGACATCCTTACGGACCTCGCTGTCGAAGTAACAACCGCGGCAATAGAAGGGTGCCGAGGTGTCGGATCTACCTAAGGCTTAGGAAGTGACCGCTCCAATAAATTGGAAATATCCACTCCAATACTCCTCTAAGGACCACAACACCTCAATCAGGGATCGTTATTCCCGAACCTCCGACCAACCACTTCAAAGTCAAACTTCAGATCAACCGGACAAGCAGAAGCTGGCCATTGGCGTGGGAATATGATCCCTGACATGACGGTTTCTTGGGAATATGATCTCTGACATGAGTGAAACCTCAAATCGTCGTCTCTTGAAAGATCTGCAATTGATTTGAATTGATCTCCTCGTACGAAGGAACTGCTAAAGAAAACACCATTCCTCTTCTGGAATAACGAATGGAAAGCGATTCCACCACCTCGGTCTTTCTTTTAAGATGGAGAGAATATTAATCATGTTAAGAAGTGTGTAGATTCTGAAGGATTTGGCGTCATATTTATAGCGGGAAAAGAGAAAGAAATTAGGGCAGAAGAAAATGCCTTGGAAAGAGTTCTCATCCGCCGCTAAAGCATCCAATCGTGAAGTGCCACGTGTCAAGTATGAAGACTTGGTGAAAATATTTTGCGAAAATCGTGCTGGAAGTCACAACTTCCTAAGTACAACTGGCGCGTCGAACGTCACCTCAAAGAGCAAACGGACCAGATCAAGCCACATGTCAAGGCAAGTTTTTCGAGATAAACTCGAGATCTGAGTTGGGAAAATCTGCCTCAGTACGTCTTGGACGAGCTTACTAAAGTAATACTCGCCGAGCTCGGGGGAGACTAGTTGGTGGTACCGGGTCTAGCACCCATTACCGTACCCGACTCGACACGAAGTTTGAGAGGACAACTCGGAGGATGGGCCAGCGAGGATCCATTAGCAGCGTCTCGGCCCGTTAAGCAGCATTAGCTGACCTAGGAAAATATAAGCAAATTGGGAGACTTAACTCGGATAAAAGGAAATACTTAAAATTAGTATAACTTCCTTTTATCCTTTAGGAGATTTTCTATTTATCTTTTAAGGTTATTTCGACGGACTTTGTACTTCTATAAATACTTGATGTATTCCTCCAAAACGAGGACATGCCTTCAATAGAGAATTTTATACACATTTTTTCGATTGATCTTTTCTTTGTGATATTAAGTTTAGACCTAGTTCCTCTATTCTTTCGACCGATATGGGATTATTGCTTAATCCGGTATCACCAGCAGGTAATCAACTTGGATAAATCTTCAAAAAGTATCTCAAGGAAAATGCCTATAGACATCTGATAGAGAGTCAAACAAGAACTGCTCATCAACAAAGAAGGTGGGGTTGAAAGTATCTAGGGCTTCCTGAAAATTTTGGCCGAAGAAAGAAGGACCTCTTCACCGGAATTGTTGACAACATTCGACAAAAGGCTATATGTTGGTCGTCTAGATTCTTATCTGGTGTAGGAAAGATGATAATGCTAAAGAGTGTCCTCTCCTCTATTCCAACCTACGAAATGACTTGTTTCAGCTTACCTAACTCACTCTGCAAGCGCATTTAATCAACCTTGACAAGATTCTGGTGGGACCAGAAAGTAGATGAGAGGAAAATCTGTTGGACCTCTTGGAACAAGCTCACACAACACAAATCAAAAGGAGGTTTAGGTTTCAGGGATGTTTACTGCTTCATTGATGTAGTGTTAGCAAAGAACAATTGGAGAATACTCCAGCAGACTTAAAGCCTCCTAGCCCGCATCCTCGATGGTAAATATTGTGTGAAAACAGATTTCCTATCTTGTGTCTGTCCACCTTCAGCTTCACATGAATGGAGGAGCCTCATGCTGGGGAGAGATCTCATCAGAAAGAATGTAGGATGGGCTATAGGAAATGGTAAGGATGTAAAAGTTTGGGAGGACAGTTGGAAATCCACCTAAGAGCAGATCACTCCTTATGGTCCCTACTGCCCTGAAGAACAGAGTCTAAAGGTGGCTGGCCTGTTGGATGAGTCTGGCTTGAACTGGAACATCAATAAGATTCAGCAAGTGTTAACAACAATGGTGCCAAAGTTACTAGAGATAAAGCCAAGTAACCCTGAGGTCCTAGACAGGAGGATATGGCTGCGTGACCCCTCTGGTGAGGATATTACAAATCTGGTTATTTTGCAGCTCAAGGGGAGACTCCACAACCCCATATCAAGAGCTCTCTCAATTGGCAAGTCGATGTATGAAGCTCCACACAGCACCCAAGGTGAAAACCTTCCTGTGGAGAGTGGCTAGTGGCGCCATAGCAGTAGGAGAAAGACTGGCCTCAAGAATCCCTGATTCGAGCATACCATGCTCTTTCCGTGGTAAAACAGAATCCATAAACCATAGTACATCTCTGCTTTCATTGTGGCTTTGCCAAACAAACCTGGGAACTAGCACCCTTGTCAAATCTGGATTTGAAGACCTCAAGTGACAACTTTGATGAGGTATGGAAGTCAGTCAAGGAAGGAGTATCTCTTCCTCCCACAGGACTGGCCAAAGGAAGTTTCGCTGCTTGGATTATTTGGAACATCTAGAAGGCAAGAAACAATGCCATTTTCAATGACAAAATACCATCCGCCACTGAAATTGTGACAAAATCAGTCCTCAACGCCAAGGAGTGGAACTTAGAACAAGAGTATAAAGCCAAGCAGACCCCCAACATGGTGAGTCCATCACCAGCCGCACCTCAAGCAGAGGTACTCTGCCAAAGTGATGTAGCCTGGAATGCTGACTCAAAGCTTGCAAGGTTAGGGTGGACCTTCAAACACCTAACCTTTAATGAACACCAACATTTCTTTGTTGGAACTTCGCACGTCAGTTCCCCTCTAGTCGCAGAAGGACTAGCCATTCAAGCAGCTCTTGCTCAGGCATGTAACATCGACATAAGGAGCATCTCGGTAGAAACCGACTCCCTGCAACTAGTGAGAGTCATCACCAAAGGCTCACCAGCTTCCAAGCTACACAGAATTGTCCATGACATTCGCTTCTTCTCCCGGTACTTTACTTTATTTCATATCACGTTCATTCTACAATCCTCAAATTGTATGGTTGATTCCTTGGCAAAGAATGCACTGTACGAGATGGTTTGAAGTGTTTTAAGCAATGAAAAAGTTACTTGTTGTTCAAAAAAAAAAAATACTCGTAACCGTATTCAACCATAACTGTATCAACCGTAACCGTTTTAACCGTATATGAAATGATCAAGGTTAAGGTTAAACCTAAAATATAACCATAACCAGTGATTAAATAACTATAATAACTGTAACCATAGTCATGCCTATTTTAACATATTTGACCACAACAAAGAAGGACTATTGGGCCAATTACTATTTAGTTATAGGACTAGTGGAGCCTGAAAAAGAGTATTTGGGTGTTTCGAACAGGGGAACGAGTCTCAAATGCCCCTTTTTAATAAAACTGATCTCGCTTGCCCCCTTGTAATCTGGATGCCACTTTCAATATTAAATTATACAAAAAATAATATGATAGAAGAGAGAGTCGAACTAGGGTTACAAAGATCATTGATGTACGTACATACCATCTCAGCTACAAAATCTTAATGTACTTAAACGTATTAAAATTTATTTAATTATCCCAGGTTTGTAAACACTAAACCCTTACTCTATACCCCAAACCCAAAATTAAAGCCTAACCCCATTTATAGAAACCCTAAACCCCTGGTATACTATACCCTACACTCAACAAAGTAAACCCTAATCCCAATTATAGAAACCCTAAACACCAAAATAGTATACTCTAAACCAAACATAGTAAACCCTAACCTCATTTATAGAAATCCTAAACCCCAAAATATTATACCTTAAACCAAACATAGTAAACCCTAACCCCATTTATAGAAACCCTAAACCCCAAAATACTTTACCCTAAACTCAACATAATAAACCCTAACCCCATATATTAAAACCCTAAACCCTAAAATACTATACCCTAAACTAAAGATAGTAAACCCTAACCCCATTTATAAAAACCCTAAACCCAAAAATATTATACCCTAAACTAAACATAGTAAACCCTAACCCCATTTATAGAAACCCTAAACCCCTGGTATACTATACCCTACACTCAACAAAGTAAACCCTAATCCCAATTATAGAAACCCTAAACACCAAAATAGTATACTCTAAACCAAACATAGTAAACCCTAACCTCATTTATAGAAATCCTAAAGCCCAAAATATTATACCCTAAACCAAACATAGTAAACCCTAACCCCATTTATAGAAACCCTAAACCCCAAAATACTTTACCCTAAACTCAACATAATAAACCTAACCCCATATATTAAAACCCTAAACCCTAAAATACTATACCCTAAACTAAAGATAGTAAACCCTAACCCCATTTATAAAAACCCTAAACCCAAAAATATTATACCCTAAACTAAACATAGTAAACCCTAACCCCATTTATAGAAACCCTAAACCCCAAAATACTATGCCCTAAACTCAACATAATAAACCCTACCCCCATATATTGAAACCTTAAATCCTGAAATACTATACCCTAAACCAAACATAGTAAACCCTAACTCCATTAATAGAAACCCAAAACCCCAAAATACTATACCCTAAACTCAACATAGCAAACCCTAACCCCTTATATTAAAACCTTAAACCCCAAAATATTATACCCTAAACCCAACATAGTAAACCCTGAAATTCAATATTGAAACTCTCAACTCTGGATACTAAATCATAAAATCAACCCACTAAATTAATTAATTTTCTCGTTTAAAAAGAAAAAAAAAAGGTTTATTAAGGGTGGCATTTGAGATCACTCTTTGGCAGTTAGTGGCATTTGAGCCATTGATCCTTCGAACAGTCACTGTCACTGATGTTTGGTTCCTCTCCGACGGAAGTCGTTGATCTCTGATTTGGTAATCACAGTGATGATCAAAACTTCGGTTGTGGCTTCTGCTCGCTTCTTCTTCTCGAGACATCCATCAATTCCGACCATTTGGATGTCGAATCGCCGGAAGTTCTCTGTTATGGCCGGTGGAATCGGCGAGTTCGTAAAAGGAAATGTTTATCCAAATGGCGTTGCTTTCATCACTCTTGATCGACCTAAAGCTCTCAACGCCATGAATCTAGGTCCCGTTTTTCAGGAAGGACTATTTCTTTAAACCCAATTCAAATCATTAAACTTTTGGAGTTTTTTTGTTTTTGTACAGAAATGGATTTAAAGTACAAAAGGTTTCTTGATGAATGGGAATCTGATCCCAATGTGAAATGTGTCGTCGTCCAAGGAAGCACACCTCGGGCCTTTTGTTCAGGTATAAAAAAGTTTTTCTATGTGGATTCTGGTTTTTTATTAATATTGTATGATAAAATTGTGGAAAAGTATGTTTGTTCTTTAAGATAAAGCTAAGTGATTCAGTCTTGGTTACTGGTTAGATTCTTTGGTAGTCTTGGTCTGACCATTTATGAATGGTAAAGGAGTTGTTGCAGATACCTTAATAGACTAAACCACTCAAGGTTTCTATATGAATAATGTGTTAATTGGATGGCTGTATAAGATGATTGCAACATAATTCCATGTTTTAATCTCTTTCTTGATACACGTAGTCATAATATCCATGAATTTTGCAATTTTTGGTGAGGAGAGAGTGAACCAGAGAGAATTTTGTTAACCATGGTCTTAGTTTATCTGCAGGAGGTGATGTGAAGCAGATTGCATCCAAAAATCAATTATCAGATATGATAGAGGTCTGGTTATGCTCGTTTTTCCATAAGTCAGTATTTGAGGTTTATGAAACAGAAACAGAAAAAAAGACTAGACATGTAAATGCAACAGTATCCTTTTCAGTGCTTTAGAAAGCCAATATTAGTACTTACTACCTGATATCACAAAAACAAGTTCATTTTCATTATACTGTCTTTCTACTAGATATACATAGATTATTAGGAAACTTATACTTCCGTGGGATTAGATAGCCTGATCAAATTAATTTATGTCGTGAAACTCTTTAGTCTAGGCTTTTGCAGATTTATCCGATGCTTGTTTTATTTTTTCTTCTTTGAAACACAATCTCAGTTTGTTACTATTTTACTGTAACATGTGTTATGCAAAGTGTTTTTTTTCTTGCATGATTTGCCTCCAAAATGTATGTTTCTTGCTCATGATGTCCTAACTTCCTAACTTTTTTAGGTATTTACAGCTGAGTATTCTCTGATATGCAAGATTGCTGGATACAAAAAGCCATATATCTCTTTAATGGATGGCACAACAATGGGATTTGGCATTGGTCTTTCTGGACATGGACGCTACCGGGTGATAACAGAGGTACACATAGTAAATCCTTGTTGTGTACTTCTGTGTGATAGTGAGATAACATTTAGTATGAATTTTTTACCTCTGTCATTGTTTTGTTTTCAATTTCCAGAGGACGGTTCTTGCAATGCCAGAAAATGGAATCGGCTTGTTTCCAGATGTTGGGTTTTCATATATAGCAGCTCATAGCCCTGGCAGAGGATCTGTTGGTATGTTCACATCCTACACTCCTAATATTATCCTTAACTTTGTATTTGGATATTTAAAAGAATAAGGGAAATTGGTCAACAATGCCGGTCTTTTGGTTGTCTACTTCAACTTAGTTCTTTCTCAAAAGTGTCACATAACTTGTGAAAAATGTCTATTATTAGTGCAGTACCTCCCTAGTTTTGCTTTCTGTCAGACAGATTCTTGCTGTCATGTCAGTTGTTGATCTAGTCACTGTGTTCACTGTTCAAGGAAGTATGTTTCATATAGCTGAGACCCTTTACAATCTACCTAATAACCGCTGTAGTATTCTCCAACCACAACTTTTTAACTTTCAAATTTTGTAGGTGCTTACCTTGGTATGACTGGGAGAAGGATTGCCACACCTTCGGATGCATTGTTTGTGGGTCTTGGGACACATTATGTACCATCTGGAAAGCTAGATTCACTCAAAGAAGCCTTTTTGTCAGCTGACCTGTAAGCCTTCCAAAACTTCCTTCCTTCTGTCAAAATGGAATGTTTCTACTTATATTTGTCAATTCAATAAAGTGTCATACATTTGTGGTAATACAGTTCCAAGGATCCTCATCAAGACATCCAAGCAACTTTATCAAATTACAGCTGCGATCCTGAATCTGAAGCCCACCTCAAAATGCTTTTGCCTCAAATAGAATCAGCTTTTAGCGCAAATAATTCTGTTAAGGAAACTATTGAAGAGCTAAAGGAGTACCAGCAGAGCACTGAGGCTTCAGGTAAGATATGCATCACTCTCTTTTTATCTGTATTGTAAAATTAATTCAACTAGGAAGGCTCTTACAATCAGATGCACCGTTTTTGAGTGTTTAGAAAAGGAATTTAAAGCACTAGACAAGTGGAAGAATATCAGAAAGAATTAAGAAGAGAATGGAACAACGCCAAAGAATTGCATTACTCTTTTAAGATTTCGATGGAGAAAATTTTGGTTGTCTTCTCGTAGTGCTTTTTATATAGAGATAGCAGACCCTTTGTGCTTGTGAAGTATCAATCTTGATTTCTTAGAAAGACTACTCTCATTAGTCAAATAACTTCTGTGTGTTTTTATGGATAGACGAAAAAAACATTTTTTTTTTTTGCAAGATCTAGCTAAAACATTGTTTAAGGGGAAATATGTTCCCATAATTGTTGTTTACATTAACTGAATTAAAGTCACCATCTTGCCTCTGAGAATTTTGGACAAAATGTTTTTGTGTACAGTTGCAGAATGGGCTAATGAAGCACTCCAAAGCCTTGGAAAAGGGGCACCGTTTTCTCTTTACCTAACAAATAAGTACTTCTCCAAAGTTGCAAGTGCCAAGGGTAAAACCGACAATGAGATGGCAACAGTGAGTCCGAACTCCGTGTTTTGAATTATGTTAAGAGTTTTTCCTAGTAATACTTGTCATTTTTATCCATCTTGAAGCTTAATGGTGTGATGAAAACTGAGTATCGCATTGCTCTAAGGTCTGCTTTGCGCGGTGACTTCACTGAAGGTGTTAGAGCAGTCCTGATCGACAAGGACCAGGTTTTTTGTTCATTGCCACTTAAGACTTTTCGTTATATGTATTGTTCATCATCTCTCTCATGCATCAGCTTCATCTTTCTGCTGTTTAATCATTCAGTTCATTGTGTTCATGTGATTTTTGTATGCTTTCTAATTTCTCGAGTTAAGTCAAAAACATGAAGTTGAGTTCAAATTGGCATAGACGAGTGCCTTTAGGGCAATGTTCCATACGAAGTGACCATAGACAAGCATCGTGTGTGAATCCGCGGACATGTCACTTTATCAGTTACCTTTATTTTTAACATCTCAAGCCAGATCTGAGAATAGTACACGAACAATGAAGCAAGTTTATGCTAATCACGCGGTTCACTTTGCTTTATTTCGATTTTTGTCTCTCTTTTATATCTCTGGTTTACCTACTTTGAGCTCATTCATGAGTGGTTTATCTTGCAGAATCCAAAATGGAAACCAGTAAGCTTAGACGAAGTAGATGAAAGTGAAGTGGATGCTCTCTTTAAGCCATTAAGTCCTGAAGCGGAAGAGCTAAACGTATGATACGTATGATTCTCATTTTCATTTGGTTAAGATAGTGACGACGACTCCACTTATTTGTCTGCCAATAAAAAGAAGAATGTGACATGTTGCTTGTATCCACTTTCAACTAATTGTTCGGTTTCGTGTTGTGCACCTGTGTACACAAGCACATTTTTAGGAAACTTTTTTTCTTTTTACTTGCATTCATTGGGATCTAGTCGATTCAAAGTATTCGTAAAGTACAAAAAGAATAGGAAACATTCTGATTTCTTTTTTAAAGATAAACAACAACAAAAAATGTAAATGGTAGGCAAGAAGTAATCTGCTAGAGTAATAGTAGTAGTGAGAACTAGAATCACAAAAATGTTTAAGAAACGCAAAGCATTTTACATGGAAGTGGCTTATATATCTCTATTAATCTGAACAGAGTACAAAGATCCCTTTTCTCTTTAGTCTTTACATGTCAATAAGATACGACACAAAAGAACCATGTCTAGATGTTGAAACTCTTTTTTGAATCCATTTTTTTTCTCAATGTTACGCCACGAAGAAGAGGAAAATCATGAGAAACGCAATGAGTACAAAGAAAATCTTAATCATCAGCCAACGGTTTGACGATATACTGTTGAGATACCTGGCCAGTTGGCTCTGTGCACCTTCCACATTCGACAATGTATCTTCCATGTTCTGATCGATCCTGTCCAAACCAACATAATATATTACTTTCTTTCCACAAATGTCCAACAAATCTTAAGACAGTATACACATTACAGTGTGAGGAAGACAAACCTGATAGCAATCTCCCCTTGCTGCGAAACCATGGTTGCTAGTTGTGTGAAGATACCGCCTAGCTCATGGATTGTTGATTCGACGTTGTGTAGAGCTTCTGCGCGGCTCTGCATATACGTGTCTTGCAACGGGACCATCTGTTGCTGCTGCTGCTGTTGTTGTTGTTGACTCTGCTGCAACAAAGGTGAAGATTCGGCCTCTCCCTGTCTTCTATAAATATAAAAGATATGAAAGGTCTTTAATTCTTGACAAGACTTACAAACAAAACTTTAGTAAAGCCATTGCAACATCCCGGACTCCCATAAGACCAAAGTCTTAGCCACATTTCAAGAGAAATGAGTTATGCTGTATTTTTTAAACTGTGGTTATTAGATTAGAGGTACTTTACCTTGGCACCAACTGAGATGACGATGAAGAAGACCCATTAGCCCATGGGAGAGGAGCAGGTTCACTGGCAGCAGACCTAGAAGCCAAAGGGCGTTGGCGAACGAATGGATTTGTTGATTCTTTCGATGCGTTTGAAGAGAAAAGTTGCCTTCGATTTTCATGGATTTTCATGTTCTGCAACACATACCAGAATATCATAGCTCAGTCTACGGCATTGCACTAGCAAAAGGTAAGAGTCACAAATGAAAACCATGCTTTGTCAAAGACAGATCCAAGGAAACAAAGAAAGAACCTCGGTTCTCAGGGTAAGAACATCTTTAAACTCTTTGGTAGTGTCCATAAGACGATTCTTTAGACTGTCGACAACTGTTGCAGAGTGAGTAGTGGTGTCTCTAGAGATGTTACCTTCATCATTCTGGGAGTTTTGGACAACTTGAAGGTCTAGCAGAGCAGTATTTAGAGCAGAGATCTCTTGTTTGATTACCGCTGTCAACTCTTGTATCTCCTGAGTGGGATCATCAAAAACCGATGTCCTTTTTGCGACTGATTTGCAACAAAGCAACAAGTTAAATATATGAAAACAACAGTCTCTTACATTCCTACTATAACAAATAAACATTCTGAAATATAATGCATTCTACAAGTTCACAGGATAAGCACTTGAGATATTCACACCACTAAACAAACTGATACTAAGGAAACTAAAAAAAAGAAACATTTCCTGGTGGAGATGAAAACCAAGAAGAGAGTGATCTTGTGAGGTATACACAACAGGCATGACTCAGTGGTGCTCAATTTTCAGTTTAGCTATCATAATCTATGCAAATTACATCTTAAGCTACGATTTCTGTTTCAACAGATGATTCTAATTCCTAACCAAGCCATTACAGTTTCACTGAAAAACTAGCTAAATTATCCAGATTCACGAATGAGAGACTAATAAACTTACGTTTGGCCAGCTTCGATAGCTTCTGCGATGTCTGGTGAATAGCGAGACCGATCTTAGAAGCTCTCTTGCCGAACTCCGATTGGTTAATCATGGCGGATCTCGGATCCTCTCTTCTCGAACCATCGCTTCTACCACTACCATACGGCACATTATTCGCCGCCGCCGGAGCAATTGCTCCCCTCAGCCTTTCAACGATACCGAAGAATTCGTCCGTCCGATCTCGAAACGACGATTGTCCATGCCGTACCGGCATTGTTCTTCCTCAATTCCTTCGGATCTGATCTCTCTCGAAACCAAAATCAACCAAAAGATCGATGGGATTCGAAACTATATCACCCTCCGTAGATTGGTAAATCGTGAAACAAAACCGATCAATGCGTCGGCATAATATTGTCCATTGTGTTTTCTATATATCAAATCTTGGCCCTCTAATTTTATTTTTTTAATAAGTGGTACCTAAATTAGTTTGCATACGATATAATCAAATGTTTTAGAAGAAACTTGGTCTGATCCGGTTTGTCGGATCGGTAGACCTAAACCCGGTCCCGTTAAATCACGAGTACTCAAGGTCGAATTGCAAAAATTAAGAAAGAAATTATATGTTAATGGTATTCGGGTTGGATTTTGGGTCTTTTTAATACCGAGAGTTCGTAGATTTTATAACAGATTTTGAGGTGTTTTTTTGGAATAGTTTCTTAAGCACTCAGAATAAGAGTTTTATTTAGGGTTGGAAATTCAAACGAACCAATTTTTTGGTTTTAGGTTCGATTTCGGTTGTCTCAGCTAAACCGATCGGCGATAATTGCAATAGGATTCGTTAACTGATAACTTCGGTTCGGTTCGGGTTGAACCGATCATTTTTTGTTAACCGAAAAGTTTTTAAAAACTGGGTATAAATCAAAATTAGACCGGTTTTATCTATATCCAAACCAAAACCTAACTATCTAAGTCTAACCAAATTTTAATAAAAATCGGTTAATTTTGGTTATTAAACTCAAAACCGAAATTAACCGATAACCAAACCGAAACTAATTTCAGTTAATTTTGGTAATGTTCCAAAAAAATTCAGTGATAATCGAATAAACCGACCTAGTTTCGATTTACTGATAAATTGAATAACCCGACCCGATTCGTTTCGATTAACCCAATTCCCAGTGCTAGTTTTAGTCATTGAAAAAATGGGAGACGTGTCCATCTTAGTCATTATATCCGGAGAGATAATCGTGATGATTCTTTGGAACATATTTGAATTTGTACAAACGTCAAGAAAGTTTTAGGAAGACAGGAAGGATATTTCCAGTCGAAGAGTCTCTAAGACCTAAGTCATATTACCACTATAAAAGTATATTTTGTTCGGGTTGTGTGTGAAAAATTTGTTTGGTGCCATGTCCAAAAACCATGATCACCGGATGAGAAAAGATAGATACTTTTCTACGAATAATAGGATTAAAACTATGTCCCATCAGTATAGTGCATCAGATTTGTAAAACACCATTCGCATTTCAAGCTCAATTCGAAGATTCCAATAGAATTTTATCTAAAAATATATTAAAATGCTTTTATTTTATATTCATAAAACTTAGCTAACATCCAAAATAACATTTTTTCATCTAAAATATTATATTTAAATCAGAACACATATACAAAGTCATGGTTTATACAAAACCCCATGAATTTAGTCGGCGAAAAATATAATATCCCCTAAAACAAAAAAGCAAAAAAAGAGATACCTAATAACAACCAAATATAAAGACAAAGGAGAAAAACTTGAGACATGTGGGAGCATTTCACTTTGATCGTATGTGTCTAAATGGCAAGACTCAAGTTAGATATAACTATTGTGGTGAAAAACTTGTGGCTGTCAACTCCTATGATCCGTCATCATGAGAGGTGCATTAAGTAGCCAAAATTTGGCCATATTGCCAATATGATAATTGATCTAGAGGGAAAGACGAGGAAAGCGAAGATTGATCAGAGTGTTGTTCGGGAGAAGTTTAGTAGGATTATCATTCGGCATGATCTTCCTTTTGTTGTTTTTGAATATCAAGAGATGAGAAGTTTTCTTCACTATTTGAATCCAAATTACAACTACTACAGTGGAAACTCAGGAGCATCTGATGTTGTCAAAACTTGAGAGAGCGAAAAGAAAAAGTTGAAGTTGGAAAATATTCAGAGTAGAATATGTATAACTTCAAATTGTTGGACAGTAATCTCTAGTGAAGGTTATATCTCTTTAACAACCCATAACGTAGATGAAAACTAGACTTTGAATAGCAAGATCATGTCATTTTGTGACATACTTCCTCCACATACGGGTGATACTTTAGCTAACAAAATCCATGAATATCTGAAAGAGTGGGGAATTGAAGAGAAGATATCCAACCTTACTCTAGATAATGCTACGGCGAATGACAATATGCAAGATATACTAAAGGAGCGGCTTAATCTAGATGACAACTAGTTGTGTGGAGGCGAAGTCTTTCATGTTCGTTGCTGTGCGCATATCTTGAATCTAGATTTGTAGGTATCTCAATCGACAATGATGGTGCAATGGGAGGTCTTTCCATGGGTTGTTGTGGTTGAAGTTCACTTTCCGAATTGAATTGCTCTTGACTGTCTGATATATTATCAACAAAATTTTCTTCTTCTTGTTCTTCTTCGTCATTGTTTTCAACTATCTCTTCTAATTGATTAGCTGAAGTCATATTGTCGTTCACAAGGCAGTGAGGACCAAACACTTTGTGCATCAACCCTATGCATGGTAATGTCTTTTTCTAACCTTGAAGCCCCTTCCGTATCCTACAATATATGATTATGAATATAAAGCTATACTTTTATATTTATAAATATGCAATGATAATTTTGTACCTTTTTACGATCTTTCCACCATTTTTTATTCATGATTATTCACCCTATGAGAGGTTTAGTCCTACACCGGTACGACGAGTAAGCCTCTGGTAGACCGTATAAAATTGTTTCAAGTCATCATGTTTATACTTATATTTTCTCCAGTTGATTTGTTTTCCAGTTTGTTGCCGTAATTTCTTTACTATATTGTTCTTACCCTCTTTATAAGGTAATCTCGATACATAGTTTATCTTTTAGAGTTCTTCATCTAACAATTTAATGAGCAAGAAGGTAATCCTTGGCGACCATTTAAAATTCTACCATTTTATAATCCATAGTTCAAAACAAATAATTGCATTAACTATGTAGTGGTTTATCAAAAAACTTTGTTGAAATGATATTATACCTTATCGTTTTCCTTTGATGGTCCAGCACCCGAATCTCCAGGACTACTCATCTTTGAAGTATGATAAATAAACTATTTGAAAACATTAGTGTTAGTTTCATTGACTTGTAAAAACAAATGTAATATATATATATATATATATATATATATATATATATATATATATTTAAGCTTGTAAATGTAAAGTTTGATGTTAAGATTATAAATATATATGTATGATTAAACATAATGTAATTAAAATAATTTATCTATAAAAACCAATAATTTCTTGTTAACAAGATTTAAACGTTAAATTTTATATAGTTTTAATTTTATATTATAACTAAATGCCAATTTTTCTTAATTTTAATTAAAAAATAGTTTTATATTATAAAACTTCTGCAACTTGTATATAGAAAACAAAATTTAATCAAAAAGGAGATATACTTACTTGGTTACTTTAATGACTCCTTCAAAGATTTTCAAGTCTAACTTTTTGTTTTCAAGAACACTTCTCATAAAATGCATGAATGAAGATATGCATAAGGAATGAAGTTATATAGCTCAAGTTAAAATTGATCCATGAATTTACTTTGTAAATTTTATGTGTTGTATTTTTTCTTCAGTTATATTTATTTTGTTGTCCACCTCAAAATTCATCCAATTGTGAGACAAAAAAAAGCATCAACTTTTGTGTTTTTTTTGTATGGTTTAAATTGCAAATTTTGTTTTTCTATATAATTTTGCTAACAAAGTTGTATTGAAATGAGCAATTCACAGCACATCATTTTGTCACATTGTCACATGTTAACAATGATTGTTGAATAATTCAGCAAATTTTGGCTTTTACTATAAATTCTGCAGTTTTTGTCTTTTACTTATTTAACACATTCCTCAAATGTAAATGGTAACAATTCATCAACTTTTCTAAACTTTCCTCAACTTTCCAAAAAAAATGTTACAAGTTAGACTAATGATCATATCAAACACTTTAACACAATAAACACTCTAACAAAGTAAGAATATCATAACCAAACCTTTTCCAACATATTTTTTTTTTCATTCCATCATATTTATTTTAATTAATAAAATTGTAAAATATGAAAGATAAATAAAAGGAAAATTATAAGAGATGAGATGGTATCTCATAATCTAGAGAAATAGCTCATGAACAATTTAATTAATCAAATACACACAAATGACCGTAATACCCCTCCTAATTTAATGAGACAATGTTGATTTGACATCTATATATCAGAGGGGAAACTAGATCTCAACGTGGTATAAAAAGACTTTTACGATTTTTAGGTGTTTTGAAGGAGAAATTAGTGGTTTTATCTTTACCACTAGCCAACCTAAATCTGAAAAACCAAATAGTTCTCATTTCTTTGTTTGTTTTCTCATATTTATCTCATCATTGTTTCATCTTCATAAAGCTCATAAAAAAAGTTATTCAAAATTCCAATAAGAGAATCCGCTAATTTTTCTATGCTCTCTTATCTCTTTCAGACCTTGATTTCTGTTTGAGTTATTTTTCAACCCACCTTGACTACTTCCCCTTCATCGTTACTCTTGAAAATATTGCTTCACAACAACCTATAACTGTTGTTTATCCTCGATTATGTATGCTCATTCTTGAGGAATGTCGATTTTTAGAGATTTGATTTATCTTAAAGTGTACACAGCAAAATCTTCTAATTGCTCAACTTGTCTATAGTATGAATGTGCAATACAATGTTACCTTAATAGTGACAGATAATTCGATGCATGTTATCTCTTCTCGTGTCCTCGACAAATTACTTAGATGACCTGATGAGATCTCTAAACGGTTAACTATATATGATATGTTATCTCGTTAACTTGTGTGGCATATTATCGTGTATGTGGTTACATTTTTATTTTATATCTATGTAAGGTTATGAGGTTTGTTGTCTCGAATTATGGTCACATGTCTTTTAGTGATAAGTAATATGCATTAAATGAGTTGATGTGCTATATACTGTATGGTAATTTGATATCATGATATATGATCTTGTTTTGCTACATCACATATTATAAATAATATTGTATATGGCACGCCATACAAATTCTATAGTATAACATGTTATTATACAAGTGTCGTGTGTGATACAGTGCATCACTCATACACTAGGGCATAGTTAAGAATTATCAGTTTTGTGAGACACGATAATTATATGTTGTAATCATTTTAAAGAAATATATGCATTACAACACGAACACATATGACAATACTACTATATGATTTCAGTCATGATAAACCATTAGGTTATATATTATTTATAGTATATATTAACTATTTGTTTAAATGGTATGCAATGTATCTTTTATAAATGGCGTTTTCATGAAGAACCCCAATGAATTCAAATGAGAATAATTATTTATTTGACCAATACACATATCTATGATACATTTCATCATTCCCAAGAGCCACACAAACTCCATCACATTTTTTCACCACTGGTTTTGGCACTTCCTTTATCATATTAAACATTATACCATTTTAATTTAGAGTAATTACACTCCATATACAAGGAAGATAGCCAAATTAGCTAAATGACCAAATATTTTTTTAGACACTGTGCTATTTTTTAAATTCCAATTTAATCCCGATATCCTAATGTGTATGATGTTGATTATGTGTCAGAAAAAACCAATAACATATAGTCATACACACATTATAATTCTTCTGACCATCTCTCTCCTCATTGGTTCTCTTCACTCTCTGTATCTAACCATTTTTGTTTTTTTATTATTAGTTTTGGTAGAAAAAATCCAATAATCATTGTCCATTCAACGTCGTTGATAGCAATCTCCATCAAACTAATATTTTTCTGAAAATTTTGTATCTAGTGATTTTGAGAAATATATCGTATATCCTATAAATGATTGCTGCCTTCTTCCTTGAATCCATTAACTATGTCATGACATATCTAAGATGGATTTCAGTGTTGTTTGTTAAACAACATTGACTATATCTTCGATGAAATTTTTTTGTTGGATTTTCTTTGGATTTCGTTCACTTGCTTGTCACTGGATCTTAATCTCATTTTGGTTTAGGGTTCCAATTTAGTGACATAATAGAGTTTACCGTGTCGGGTTTATGGAATATATTGGCCAATTGGGTTCACGGGTTCCAATTTATGATTAATGTTGAAAGGAATAGGATTTAGTGAACGAAATAGAGTTTAGGGTATAGGGTTTATGGTTTATGGCATATATAGGCCATTTTGGTTTAGGAGTTCCAATTTATGACTTATATTGAGCATGATATGGTGTAGGGTTTGCCTTTGAGATATAAGCTTTAAGGTTTAAGATTTGATATCTTGTTAAATTAGAAGATTGCACGTCTAATATATTTATTATCAGAATAAATAAAAAGATAGAGAAACATTTTACATGTATTTTTAAAAAGTTGACTCACTTAATATAATTTAGTTTGACGGAATTTTGGGCCATTTTTTATTTCTTTGATAGGAGAAACTGATCTCGATTATGATCGGAAACACTTTCCAACATCGTCATTAATTTTGGTGGTCAGATTTCGAATTGATGACTACGAAAGAAATAAGGAAGAGAGAGAGAAGAACATTTTTTAAATTTTTTTTTATTATATGTTATGTATTTTTGCCTACATCACGTGCTTCTTTGCTCCAAGGCTTGCAGTGTCTTTTTCCATCTCTCTGACACACTTCAACTTGATTTTTTCATCGGTTTGTATATATAGCTAAATACTAACAAAATTTTGTATATCCACCTAATTAGTCCTTTAATTTATGACATACTATTAAGATATCTTTTTTGAATAATTCATTTTATCTCCAACGACCATTACGTAATGACATGTCACATGCATATTATAAATATAATTTCAATTTATAATATACGAAATATACCACATACATAATAACATGCCATGTACGTGCCATAAACATATTTTCAATTTATTATATACCATTCAATTTATAATATACGAAAGATACCATATACATAATTACATGCCATGTACGTGCCATAAACATAATTTCAATTTTAAAGAATGATATACCAGTTTATAACATACTATTATGATATATTTCTTGGATAATTTTCCTTGTCCTCAACGAATATTACATAATGGCATGTCACAAATATTTTTTTTTATATAAATCATACCATATTATCACAATCATATATTGATATAACACAACAAACCATTTATTTTATACCATCAACCAAAATCTACGCGCTTTTATCATCTATGTCAAAGTTAAGAGGTACACATATCTTTTTGACATTCTAAATATGGTTCTAACATATTCCAATCTGCTAAACTATTAGTAAAACAGTGATACAAACATCCATTATATCATGTTGTTATACTCTACAATATTATTAGGGCATGCCAAACAACTTATGTACTACATGCAATGTTAAAACACAAAAACGTTATGTATTTCTAAAACAAGTAAACATACCATGTCAATGTATATATATCGTACGTGCTGCTGGAAAGTTCGTTGCTTCAAAACCCGTTTTGCTATATCCATGCCATAAATCAAAATTGTTAAAGATGTTTAAAACAACAATTGGGAGAGTTGTTGTTTGAATACCATTTTCTATTTTCTATTACATGAAATGGTAAAAATCATAGAAAACGTTAAATATATTTAAAATAACTAAACATAACATGCCATTGTATATATTTCAGTGTTTTTAGTTATGTTGGGAAAACTATGAGATACGACATGATTTTTATCACCAAGCTATTTTGCATTAAATGATGAATATTTCGTTGGATAGTACACTATAATGTCGCATCGTACTTTAAACTGTAGGGTTGTCACATTTGAGTTCGTAAAAGTAAAAAAAAAAATCAGTTTTCTTACCTAATTTATTTTATTTTTATCTATCGCTTATATTTCTTTTTAAAAAGCGTAGTTTATGTTAAATTACTCTAATTAAAGCACTAATAAAGAACCATATTAAATATACTTTTACTTATAACCAGTGTTTTGAAAACCGGACCGAGTTCAACCGTGAACCGGCCAGCTACCCGGGTTTGAGTTTTTTTTTTTTTTTGGTTGTAAATTTCCATTTTTTTATATTTTTCATAATTAAAATTTATAAAAACAAATACTAGTTTTGAATTTAGTTAATTTTTGTTATGATTTAATGTTTTTAATTTTATTTACATATAAACTTAACTATTTGTCATTAAACTTTGTTTATGAATAATTTTTTTGTTATTCAAATGATTTTCCTCATGACTAATTTTTAGAAATTGGTTTATTTAAAGTCTATATTATATTTATACAAAAACTATTTATATTGATATTTTTTAAAAACTATTAAATCCGGTTCGATCCAGTTCGACTCGGTTGGAGCACATTGACCCACGACCCAAAAATTTGTCCTATTCGGTTTTAAAAACATAGCTTATACCTAACTAACACCATTTACTCTTGAATGTCCCGTATCATTAAATCCTCACCAATGGGGAATATGAAGTAAAAGTTACAAAATAGTTTTTCAGTTTTGCCCCTAAGTTGTTTAAATATTGCAATATTGGCCGGCGCCACCCCCAAATAGGAAACGAAAAACCCTTTCTTCTAATGTTTTGGAGAAAGTTGAATCGTTACCGCCAAAGGCAGAAAAAAAAGAAAAAAAGGAAAAAAATCTTGCACAGAGGATGAGAGGATAGGATCCATGACTCATCATCATCATCATCTTCTTGGCTCCTCTCCTCAGCCACTTCTTTCTTCTAGGGTTTTCCGATTTCTCTCTCTCTCTCTCTTCTCTTACTCCGCCATGGATATGGATATGACTACTTGCGTTGCTAGAAGAACTCGATCGAGGGTGGAATCTCACTTAGTCTCGCGTCTAAATGAGTCTAAAGGGATTCCTGTCAAAGATCCGCCTGAGGAGTCGTTAGATTCGAGGAAGACGAAGAAGAGAACTTCCATGCGTAATGCTTGTTCAACATCGCCGGTGAGGTCCCGGAGAAAAGCGAACGAGGATGACGATGTCAAGTTTATCGCAAGTACTATACCAGAAGGTAAGCCAGAAGAGGGTGTAAATGTGGGTTCTGATTCGGTGATTTCTCCTAGGCTAGAATCGAATTCGCTTGATAGTGATATGGTTTGTGATTTTGCTGTGGATAATGCTAATTCGAAGGGTCAAGAGAAAACTCCACCTTCAGTTTCTGATGATGATGTTGTTATTGTTGAAACTATCCCGAGAGAGGAAGAACATGTAGAGGATTGCAATGTTGATAAGGTTTGTGATTCCCCTGTGGATGCTGTTGATTTTAATGGTCAGGAGAAGTCTCCTACTTCAAGTACGGTTATTCCGGAGGCTGATGATGTTATGAGTATTAGTACTTCTGATGATGTTATAAGTCTTAATACTTCTGACGATGAAGATGAAGATGCTGATTATGATGAAGATGAAGATGCTGATAATGAATCATCCGATGACGGGGAGGAAAATTCAGATTCTACATATGTGGAAAGCTCTGAAAGTGAGTTCGATCGTTCTGACTGTTCTGACGATGAGGTTGGTACCAGAGACGCTGCTAAACGCAGGAAGAGCTCAAGTGAAAAAGTGTATACCAGCGAGAGGCGAAAAACTCTTCTTAAGGAGAATAACTCGGATGTATGTGAGCTGCTAGCAAAATCTATTTGGGAGAGTACAAAAATTTCCGAGGAAGACATCTGCTCCGGGGACGAAGCACCAGAGGTTGATTTGAGAGAAGATGCTATAGTTAGAGAGAGGTCAAGTGAAAAGGTACATGAACAGAGGAAACCGAGGAGTTCCCGTAGGGTGAAGGAAAAGAAGAACTCAAACGTGTTTGATCTGCTAGAGAGTGACCTTTGCTGGAAGGGTGGGAGTTTTAATGATGACGGGGCAGAAGGTCCACCTCCTCTAAACCTGAGATTCGGCTGTGAGGAGGAGGAGCCTGAACCAATTGAGAAAACAGAAGAGGAGGAAGAAATAGACACCTTGTGGGAAGATATGGCCTTTGCTCTAAAATCGGAGGATCTACACTCATCTACCACTGCTAAAGTAAGACTACTAATTCTTCTAGTTTGTCCGGGCTATGCCTGACGATCTTTATGCATGCTTTTTCCCTCCAGCTTTTTCTTAAGGGCATGGAATTAAATAACATGCTCTTTGATGTATCAGAAGGGAGATGTGCCGTGTATTAAAGGGGAGCATGACTTCATCCTTGATGAGGAAATCGGTCTGAAATGCCGTCACTGTTCTTATGTGTCCGTCGAGATCAAAGATATCTCACCAGCCATGGTAACTTCCATTGTGCTAGGAATTTCCAGATTAGGTTGTCCTATTTGTTGATTTATTTCCATATATGGAGTAATTTAGCATGTTCATTTTTCTGCATTGTGCAGGAGCCCTATCGTGTTAATGTTAGTGACAAGAATAAATGTAGTGACAGAAAAGGTGACCCTTTACCTAGCGGGCTTGACTTTGAGGCTTCAGATCACAGCAACTACGTCACCTCTTTGAATAATACAGAAGGAACTGTCTGGCAATACATCCCTGGCGTCAAAGATACTTTGTACCAGCACCAACAAGAAGGTTTTGAGTTTATTTGGAAGAACTTAGCTGGAGCAACAAAACTTGACGGGTTAGAGAGCTTAGAGGAAAAGGAAAGTGGCGGATGCATTATTTCGCATTCGCCTGGAACTGGTAAGACGCGCTTGACCATCGTCTTTCTTCAGTCATACTTAGAACGGTTTCCAGATAGCCATCCTGTGGTCATAGCTCCTGCAAGCTTACTGTTTACATGGGAAGAAGAGTTCAGAAAATGGAATGCAAACATTCCTTTTTATAACATGGGTAGTCTAGAGTTCTCGGGGCTTGAGGACCCATCAGCTGTCTCACTTCTAAAGGGAAATAAGGGCGACAAGCGTTCCATCCGTATGGTTAAGCTGTATTCTTGGAGGAAGAAGAAAAGCATTCTTGGAGTTAGCTACCATCTGTTTGAGAAGCTCGCGAAAAATAAAGACGCTGGAGAAATGCAGGAGTTTAGAAGGATGTTGCTAGAATTGCCGGGGTTGCTGGTCCTTGACGAGGGCCACACCCCGAGGAACCAGAATAGTTGCATTTGGAAAGTGATTTCTGAAGTTAGAACAGAAAAGCGTATTATTCTTTCTGGGACACCATTCCAGAATAATTTCAAGGAACTTTCTAACGTCTTATGCCTGGCAAGACCAGCTTATACAGATTCGATTTCTTCGAGGCTCCAAGATCTTAGCAAGAGGAGCGGAGAACGCAATAACGGGATGTCTAATGAAGAAATTGGAATTGTAGAGCTTAGGGCTATGATTGCTCCATTTGTGCATGTCTACAAAGGGCTCATCCTTCGAGAAAGCCTTCCAGGTCTAAGAGACTGTGTTGTGGTGTTGAACCCGCCTTTTGTACAGAAGAAACTTCTGGACAGAATTGATTCTCAAAACACATTTGAACTTGAGCACAAGCTTTCTGCTGTTTCAGTTCACCCATCTCTGTATTTGGACTGCAATCCGACAAAGACGGAAGAGATACTCATTGGGCCTGTATTTTTGAAAACCCTGGAAAGTCTTAGGCACAACTCAAAGGAAGGTGTGAAAATGAGGTTCCTGATTGACTTCATCCGATTCAGTGAAACAGTGAAAGAGAAAGTGTTGGTGTTTAGCCAATACATTGACACTCTAAAGCTGATCATGGAGCACCTCAGTGCAGTATTTGGCTGGGAAGAAGGAAAAGAAATTCTATTCATGCATGGTCAACTTGACCAGAGAGTCAGGCAGCATCTGATCAACAACTTCAACAAATCAGACAGTGAATCTAAAGTGCTACTGGCATCAACAAAAGCGAGTTCCGAGGGTATTAGTCTTGTTGGCGCTTCAAGAGTCATACTTCTTGATGTTGTTTGGAACCCGTCTGTTGAGAGTCAAGCGATAAGCCGGGCTTACAGAATTGGTCAAAAGCGGGTTGTGTACACATACCATCTCATGGTTAAAGGCACAAGTGAGTGGGAAAAGTATTGTAAGCAAACCAAGAAACATCACATATCTGAACTGGTCTTCTCTTCTACCAATGAGAAGGATGCGGTGATAAACAAGGAAGTTGTTTCTGAAGATAGAATTCTCGATGAGATGGTTCGGCATGAGAAGCTCAAAGACATGTTTGAGAAGATACTTTATCACCCTAAGGAATCTGACATGTCTACCAACATCCTCTGATTGAAATCCCCGTTTCTCTCTCTCTATTTTATTCCTACATTCCTACTCTCTGACTCTCTATTTTAATCCTACATTCCTACTCTCTGACTCTCTATGTCTGTTATATGAATTTTGGAGGTTTGAACAAGATTACTCTAGCAATATGTAATATTCTTATTCGATTTCTTCTAATCGATGAAGATGTGTATTCTCTAGCAATCTATAGTTTGGATTTTGGAAGATGTTTTTTTTGCAGGAAGCGAAATTTTAGAGATTTACAATGACAAATAATCACCAGGTACTTACTACAAGAGGGGAAGGACCAAAATAAGTAAAACCGCGGCTGTGACTCCTGTCATCACTCTTGAAGATCCAAGCTGCAAGCTCGGCGAATTTCCTGTATCAATCATCACTGGAAACTCACAAAGATCATCAGACGGGTTTTCATCTGTGATCAAACCCAACCCCAAGAAATCGCAGTCCCAGGTTTTCTGATCATGCATCTGATAATACATATTAAAGGCATATGAAGCATTGCCTATGGCAGTAAGATGGTTGCAGGAGGAACCATACCCGAGTGCTGTGCAATCAGATAAGCTACAAGCATAGTCAATGTTATCCGCCAAATCATCGAGGTTATAGGCATTGGGGTCAAGAACACACCATGTTTTAGGCAGATACTTGACATCTTCCACAGGAACTAGAGCTCCCCCATTGCCTTTACCCGATAGGTCGAGCTCGTATTTCGGTCTCCCATCAAACTCAAAGATCCCCCAATGCCTCTCGAAAGTCCCTGGGGCAATACTCTTGGTGTCTTCATCAACAAGACTGAAAAGGTAAACATCCATGATCACTCCTTTCCTTGCAGGCGTTCCATTTCCAGACATAGCATGCTTTACCATTCCCTGATTGAATCTCTTTGCGCTCTTTACATTAGCGTTCTTGTCTCCATCGGTAGGCCATCCAACCTCTCCCACGATGATCTTCATCTCCAAGAAGCTGTATCTTTCCATAGCACAAATCAAAGTGTCGAGATTAGCATCAAACACATTGGTATAGACTAAATCTCCATCTCTCAAAGGCTTGTTAGTCCCATCAAAGAAGGCGAAATCCAAAGGGAAGTAAGCATTTCCATAAAGACTGAGAAAAGGGTAGATGTTGACTGTGAAAGGCGAATCATGTGAATACAAGAAATTGATTATCTCTATCGTTGCATCTCTGAGCTCAGGCCTAAAGTCTCCAGCTGATGGAACAGGGTTTGATTCAGGGGAAAAGTAAATATCTGCGTTGAAAGGAACCGTGACTTTCACAGTTTTGAGATTAGCTTCCTCTAGTGCTCGTTGTATGTTGATGAGAGCTGGTAATGTGAACTCAACGTAAGTTCCATTATATGTCTGAAGGAAAGGTTCGTTTCCTACAGCTATGTACTTGATGTTGACTCCTCCCTGGTAAGAATACGCCGTTACGTTTTCTTCGACCCATGAACCTGCTACGGATGGATCTTGAGCGACTTCTTTAAGCAGCCTGTTTGGTATTCCGATCATGACTTCGATTTGTGAACCAATTAGAGCGTCTAAGATGTTTTGGTCGGCTTCGAAGAGTTTTAACTTAGTGAAACCATTGTCTTTTAGCATCTTCACCACGTTTTCAGGTGGAAGCTGGTGACTCGCCATTGTTCCCCAGTTCACTCCTACACTAGTACTGCTGCTAGTGGCAATGGAGACTTGTGAGACAAGAAAGAGATAGAGAAGTTGATGAAAAACGAAGCTGTTTATTAATATTATTGATCTCTCTTCTGCCATTTTCTTTCTAGATGTATCTCGCAGAAGGAAGAAGATGAAAGGTGATTGGATTTGAGATATGTCCTTGGTTCAGTTAAAGAGGCAGACACAACATGCAAAAGAACCATTGGCTTTGTGGGAAACACTTTGTGCATGCCTATTTGACAATCCACGTGGCATTGACCCTCCACATACTCCTCTCCTTTTTTTCCACATAATAGATGTTTCGTGTTTGTTGTATAAAAGTTGAAATATGTGGCATTGTTTCTTCATAACCATTGAACATGACTATAGTGGTAATTTACGAGCTTTGAAGACGCATTGTTTCTTCATAACCATTGAACATGACTATAGTGATAATTTACGAGCTTTGAAGACGCATTGTTTCTTCATATGGAGCATAAAAACTATTGCAAATTTGCAAAATATATACCGGAAATAAAAATAACTATCATAAAATTAGAATTAAAACGAAAATAACAAGAATTCAAGACTTAATAAGAGTCACGGTCATGGGAGATGTTTTGTCGAAGTAGTGTGTTTGTGATTCGAGCCATTTCATCTTTATTTGGTTCATCATTCTCGCTTTTAGCCTGTATAAGAACTTCGAACAAGTTTGACTGTTTGAGGAGTGAAATACAAATGAACTTAAACCCGTCATATGATATATAAATCCAACATAAGAGCAACAACAAACGCACGTACGGGTTATATAGAAATTGTATTATGATATCTTATTATATAAATGAGAGTTTGTCAAAATTGTAATTCACGAGATCATGACATGTGTCTATTATCGATCGAGATGATGGCACGTGTTAAAATGTTCTATTTAAAATCAAACAATTAGAAAATTAAAGATATCATTATGTTAAACCAATAAAATAAAGATACATTAACATATTTTTTACTGTTTCATTAACATATTTCTAAAAACCAAACCAAATTTGATGTAAGTCATAAAAAAAGCAAAATATAAATACCATTACGTTAACAAAGTAAATGTTACATCACAAAAAAAACTTTATATATAAAAACAAAATAAATGTTAAACCATAAATTATTTTAAAAGAAAAAGTAAACATACATTCAATCTTATAAATGTTAAACCATAAATTATTTAAAAAAGAAAACTAAACATACGTTCAACCTTCCAAAAAATTTATTACTTCAAAAAAGGCAAATCCCAAAACTATATAATAACACACACCTCCCACAATTTAACATACTTCAAATCCTCAAATTTCTTTGAATACGACCTCCACAAATCAGTCAGAACTATTTAATTTTTGATCAATTAGATCGAAATCGTGTTTACCATCGAACCATTGCATGTATTATTCGAAAGTGAGAAGGTAAAAATCTTAAAGCACATAATGTACTTATAGGAATGGAAGTTCTTCTACTTGATGAAGAGGTTAGTATATATCAATTATATCAAAATTTAAATTCTTCAACTTCTCCAACACTTACCATACCTTCTTGATGTTGTAAAAAAGAAATTTATTAACTTAACATAAAAAAGAAAATTTACAAAATAGAATAGTAATATATTATAATTTTATTTTTTACCAACTTTTTAAAAATAATTGATGTTTATTTATAAAATAGATTCAGTTTCAAAGTATAAGATTTCAAATATGATTTAAACCTTTATCATTCATTTAGATAAATTATTTTATAACTTTTTGAAGATTTAAACTCATTATTGATTTTCTTACTCGCGTAATTTATGACTATATTAACATGATTTTCATTTAGAATATAAGTATACGGGTATAACTACACAAATTATCAATTTTAATATCAAATACACGCATATTATGCGGGTCCTAATCTAGTGTTTTTATAAAGTAAATTTTTTGAATTGTATAGGTTTGTGACATAACCAAATATCTGAAAATTTCAAACTATTTGAATTAGGATCCATTGTTTTACTATCTATATCTAGATCCGAGAATCTTGAATATTTAGAACTAATATATCACTGAAGAACTCTAATAATTTAATCTAATCCGAAAAATAGTTTTAATCTTGAAAAAAAGGATCGATACAATTAATGGAAGTTTGTCACTAACTTGAATTGTAGTATGATATATACCATATTTTACTACTTTTTAACATATATTTTATGCTTTTTCTATTAATAAATAATCAAGTCTTAGATATAAAAAATACTCTTTTAGTGTTTTTCGTTGTTTTTTTTATCATAATTAGGAAAATGGAGTAATTCAAGCTTTTTCCCCAAAAGTTAGATTATCTCTCAAATGTAGCGGCCCATAATGAGATGTTCCCGCCGATAGATCGAGTCCAGATTTTAACACAAGATAGAGGAGAATTTTAGCTTCACAACGAATATTCACTTGCCCAAATCTAACGGTTAGATCTCAAGATATTCACAATATTCAGGAAATTGTTCGACTAAGATGCAATCATAAGTCGGTTCCACAATATTCACCAAAGACGGATCGATCACCAGAGGCGGCCGATCGGTCACTAACTCCTAGGAATTGACGAACAAGCACAAATACAACGCAACCGATCGATCACCTATTCGAGAAAAAAGAAAATATTCGTATTTCTCTGTATATTCTCCAACAAAGAGAAGAATAGAGCAGAGAAGAAGACAGACGTTCAGAGAGCATCAGACATTCACTAAAGGTTTCACAAAAGCTTTAAGGAAATACTTTGTTTCTAAACATTTGTTATTTTCGTTCGGTTTGTAAGAGAGAAGAAGATCTCACCTCTTGTCTTCACTAGAGAAGTGTTTCTAAACCCTATCTTACTGTTTTTAATGACAATAATTTTTTTATTCTCAACTATGCTTGAGTAGTTTCTTTATTGGGTTCTAAGGGGCTAAATTCAAGGGAATTTATGGTTAGGTAGATAGGATTGTAATCCATGGTGATTCCTTAACTTGCTTAGGGAATTCTTTCATTTAGATATGTTCTTATTGCATGTTTAGGGATTGATCATCTTGAAATTGATCTTAGATAGTTCATGTATGCTAGCCGCTCTATTGTTTTGTCGTGAACCGATATATTAATGAGTGCGAGAGTTGATTGCTTGCGTTAGATGAACAATTAAACTTGATTACAAATGCTTGTTGCTTATGTCATGGACTGCGAGAACTAATCCTTGGGATATTGTTAGCATAGGAAGTATAGATGCAAGAGTATGCATATTTCAATACCGTGTTCATGTTTAAAGAATATTTTTCACCTAGATTGCCTTGAATAGTTCGAACAATAATCCCTGAAAATCTGACGTTTTAATCATATTGTTTTACAAAATTATAATTGCAACATTTTCAAACCAAAATGACCACCAAAAACCCTATAATCGATTTAGCGTATTTCTCTAGTTAGTTTACAATTCTATTGTATGGTTCTTTATACTGTGGATTTGATACCTAAAGTACTATAACTGATTAGCTGTGCAACAAAATAAATTGTTATAATTAAGTGAAACTTACACCCTATCATAGTCGAACATAAACTTTAAGGTGTAAAGAAAGAAAATGATATGAATAGGATCGTTACTCGTCACCCTTATATGTGAATTATAAAGAGATTAACAAATTAAATAACGATTAGTGAAATAAAAATGAACTTAACCGGTCATAAGATACATAAATCCTACATAAGAGCGACAACAAATGCACATACGGGTTAGATAGAAATTCCCAAAGGGGTAATCACACCCTCTCGGGTAGACGAGAAAAGAAACCCCAAACATCAGAATGGCAAAGTCCGAAATCGACACTAATAGAGTAATAGGCTATAAACGCCCAATAAAAGACCTGTTATTATAATTTAGTTTCAGTATTACAGGCAAAAAGGCATGTTTTAAATTTCTGACCAAAAAAAAAAACTCGAAAGTAAGCTGCCATCACGAGAGTGGGAATTCGTGTCCCCCTGACTCTTCGGCTGTGTTCGTCTTCTGGCGGGAAGCTACAAGAGTGAGACAAAAGCCCTAGAGACCAGACCAGAGAGAGAGAAGGAAGATGCATTGGGTTGCGACCAGAAACGCCGTCGTTTCATTCCCCAAATGGCGCTCCTTCGCCTTCCTCTTCTGCTCGCCCTTTCGCTCTTACTCTTCCTCCCTCCTACCCTCTCCACTTCTTCTGTAATCCCCCTTTTACCTTTTTCTTCTTCTCCATTGTCGTTAGCTTCTGGGTGGGATTTTGTTCTTAGATTATGGACCAAGTTCCGATTTTGTCAATATTGGACTTGAGTTTTCTCGAATTAGAATCGAGGGTTTTGTAAGGTTCTTGGTCTAGTTTCTGACAGAGTCTTTGTCTTGATGATTTATTTTTGTGTCTTGATAGTAATACAAGGTACTCTGAGAGAACATACTGTCTAGGAGGAGACCGAAAGGCTGTAAGAGGAATCACTACTGCTTCTAAGAAACTTAACAAGTCAAGTGATGCTCTCACTGACAAAGATTTCTCTCATTTGCTCTGGTGGAAGGAGGTAATCCTGCTTTGTATCTTGTTATGACTTTTTCAAGTCTTGATATGAAACAAAATGAAAATGTTCTTCACATGTCTTCTTGGATATTATAGGCATATCTATTGATTCTAGAATTTGACCTAATCACAATATACTGATTTTTTTTGTCTCTCTCGCTTGAACACTCTTCAGAGATTGCAAACATGTAAGAAACCATCTACTCTTCAACTTATCCAAAGGCTTATGTACACCAATTTACTTGGTCTGGATCCTACCCTCAGGAATGGAAGGTCACTTCTCTTCTCAAGCTATTTAGTGACTATAAAAATGATGTTTTGAGGCTCATATTTCTCATTCCAGTAGCCACTTGATTTTCAGTTACTTTGTGGCCTTTGTTTATGTATTATCTTGTTATTGGATTTCCTTCATTTCAGTCTAAAAGATGGAAACCTCAACTGGGAGATGTTGCAGTTTAAGTCGAGGTTCCCACGCGAAGTTTTGCTCTGCAGAGTATGTCGTTTTCTCTCTTCTGATATATGTTTAGATTACTTTAATCAAAATGAACAATTTTGCTGTTTTCATTAGTCCCATGAGTTTTGCAATCTCTGTTACTTCAGTACAACACTTAGTAGAATTTTGCCATTTAATTCTCATCCTATAAATAATTTTGCTGCAATTGTTCTTTCTTTTCAGGTTGGAGACTTCTATGAAGCTCTTGGAATAGATGCTTGCATACTCGTTGAATATGCTGGTTTAAATCCTTTTGGTGGTCTTCGAACAGATAGTGTTCCCAAGGCTGGCTGCCCCGTTGTGGTATAAAATCCTTTTTTACTTTCAAGCTTACTCTCATTAAGGGAATTGATGTGAATAGCAGGACTCAAGTGGATATGTTGTTTATAAGAAAAAAAATTACTTCGCCTCTGGCATTGTTTTGAAAGTCTGTTTCTTTATAAATAGAAAAGTCTCATCTTCTTGTGGGGAAAATGGAGCCCAGTTGTTTGCAGGAACTCGATATGCATGAAGATAGGCATCACAGTTTATGATTCTTTTCTCGTATTAAAGGATATTAGTCTCTGAAAGTTGTAGTTATTGAGGTAGAACTTGGGCAAATAACATAAGCAGCTTCTTTAGTAGCCATTGATTTTTCTTTTGCCACAGACTTCTTTTCTCAATCCAGTTTTAATTCTTCGTTCTTTCTGCAGAATCTTCGACAGACTTTGGATGACCTAACACGCAACAATTATTCAGTGGTGAGTGGAGAAAGAAATTTGTTCTTACCATTTTCTCATCCTTGAGCATGTTGAACTTAAACGATTCTGTATGTGTATCTTTTTCTTCACTGCAGTGTATTGTGGAGGAAGTTCAGGGGCCAACACCAGCTCGTTCTCGTAAAGGTCGATTCATTTCAGGGTATGTAATAACGTAGAATACGAAATTCTGATCTCACAAGCAGCAAAATACATTGTCTTATTATTTAGCAAAACACACTGAATTTTTTTCCCCTTGACATTCAGCTTTCTGACATGTATTTGTAAGTATCTAGGCATGCTCATCCAGGAAGTCCTTATGTATATGGGCTCGTTGGTGTTGATCATGATCTTGATTTTCCGGAGCCTATGCCTGTCGTTGGTAAGTATATCTTCTGGTATGTTATTAGTCACTGAAATATTAGTTACATAAGTATTACATGACCTTCTTTGTTTTGTAATTACAGGGATATCTCGTTCAGCAAGGGGGTATTGTATGATATCTATTTTCGAAACTATGAAAGCTTATTCGCTAGATGATGGTCTAACAGAAGAAGCTTTGGTCACCAAGCTCCGCACCCGTCGCTGTCATCATCTTTTCTTACATGCATCACTGAGACACAATGCATCAGGTTTTGGATATTATCTACAATTCTACATTGTATTACTATTAGTGGGTATTACTGTTAGAGATAACACCAATTTTGAAATGTGGGGCAGTGTGCCATTTTACTTTAAACATAAACACTTTCAGATTAGTAAAATGTTGAAGTTTAGCATATGCTCTATCAATCAGTTTAAAAGAATGCTATGATAAACAAACTCATAGTGATTATTGTCAGCTTAATTAACTTTTGAGCTTTATGGTCTTGTATGAAACATTTCTATAAATTTTTACTGTGCAGGGACATGCCGCTGGGGAGAGTTTGGGGAAGGGGGTCTACTCTGGGGAGAATGCAGTGGCAGGAATTTTGAATGGTTTGAAGGAGATACTCTTTCTGAGCTCTTAGCAAAGGTCATAACTACAGACTTTGGCTGCTGTTGAAATATGATATTTCAGTTTGGTGAAAAAACATCTATTTACTCTCTTCTTTTTTTTCCCGCAGGTCAAAGATGTTTATGGTCTTGATGATAAAGTTTCCTTTAGAAATGTCAACGTACCTTCAGAAAATCGACCACGTCCGTTACATCTTGGAACGGCTACACAAATTGGTTGGCATAGGTCACAGTGTTTCACTAGGAAGTCTAGGAGTTTTGGAATGGTAAAGTATGGTAACATATCTATTGTGGTACTGCAGGTGCCTTACCTACTGAAGGAATACCTTGTTTGTTGAAGGTGTTACTTCCATCTACGTGCAGTGGTCTACCTTCTCTGTAAGTAAAATTTATTGAAACAGAAAGGAAAATTTGGTTATATTTTCCAAAGCATCCATCATGTTTGGGTGGAAAATCTGATTTGGTTTTTATCTCTCCTCTTCCTTCCAGGTATGTCCGGGATCTTCTTCTAAACCCTCCTGCTTATGATATTGCTCTGAAAATTCAAGGTACGTTGACCAATGTGAAGACTTTTCTTAGTTTTTTTTGTAAGATATGTTATGATTTAAGGCTTCTCATTCTGCTTGCCAAACTACTGTTATTTGCAGAAACGTGCAAGCTCATGAGCACAGTAACATGCTCAATTCCGGAGTTTACCTGTGTCTCTTCTGCTAAGGTTAAAGTCACTTGATATAGAGCAATTTTTTGAAAGCTGATGTCTTTTCTTTGTCGCCTATGGAACTTTGATCTCTTATAGTGGGATTAAGAATTACATTTCTTACTGTGTTCTTTTGTGACTATAGCAGGTTTCATAATTAATCCATGGTCAGCTTCTAACTGCTATATACATCTTCTTGCAGCTCGTGAAGCTTCTTGAGCAACGGGAAGCCAACTACATTGAGTTCTGCCGAATAAAAAATGTGCTTGATGAAGTATTACATATGCATAGACATGCTGAGCTTGTGGAAATCCTGAAATTATTGATGGAGCCTACCTGGGTTGCTACTGGTTTGAAGATTGACTTTGAAACTTTTGTAAGTTTATGCATTTAAGCACGAGTCTGAGTTTGTGTTAGTATGGTTTGTTTTCTTATCTAATTTCCTTGATGATGAGTATCTATCCGTTGACACAAGCTCAGAGAATTAGTTTTTAATTTGGATTCCAATTTTCTTTCATAAAAGTTTCCTGTTCTGTATCTAGTTCTTCAGCTGATGAATATAAGTATAAGTAGAAGTTTTCGGTTTTTGCCAGGTCAATGAATGTCATTGGGCTTCTGATTCAATTGGTGAAATGATCTCACTAGATGACGATGAAAGACATCAGAATGTAAGTAAATGTGCCAATGTCCCGCACGAGTTCTTTCATGATATGGAGTCTTCATGGCGAGGTCGTGTTAAGGGAATCCATATAGAGGAAGAAATCACTCAAGTGGAAAAATATGCTGAGGCTTTATCTTTAGCAGTGAGTATTGAAGAAATGAAACTTATTTCTTATAATAATAATAGATGGGCTTATACATGGTATTGTTTTTGCTTAATCTTTTATGGTGCTAGTGATGTTTTCTTACTCCCAATATATAAAACATCGGTGTAGGTAGCTGAGGATTTTCACCCTATTATATCAAGAATTAGGGCCACCACTTCATCACTTGGTGTCCCGAAGGGTGAAATTGCATATGCAAGAGAACATGAGTCTGTTTGGTTCAAGGGGAAACGGTTTATCCCATCTATTTGGGCTGGTACTGCAGGCGAAGACCAAATTAAACAGCTGAAACCTGCTTTAGACTCGAAAGGAAAAAAGGTTGGAGAAGAATGGTTTACGACCCAAAAGGTGGAAGCTGCTTTAGTCAGGTTATCTCTCCATTTATATGTACGTTTTATAAGAAATTTTATTCAATACACTGTCTACGTATTGATATCATATTATGATTCCGTTGCAGATATCATGAAGCTAGTGAGAACGCAAATGCCCGGGTATTGGAGCTGTTGAGGGAGTTATCTGCTAAATTGCAAACAAAAATAAATGTTCTCGTCTTTGCATCTATGCTTCTCGTCATTGCAAAAGCATTATTTGCTCATGCTTGGTATGTTTGTGCAAAATTAATTCCCATTAAGAAATATTCATTTCTGTAGTTTAATGTAAGTACTGTGCACAACTGCTTCAGTGAAGGGAGAAGACGAAAGTGGGTTTTTCCAACTCTTGTTGGTTTCAACACAGATCAGGTAACTCTGCTTTCTCTGGTTGTTGGTATTTTAGACAGACAAGGCCAATATAGAAGACATCACAAATCAAATCTATCTCACTGCTAAGTCTTTTGCTGGGCTGTCTAATTCTTATATCTCATGTTTCTGTCACCTGATTTGATTTCGTAGGGCGCAAAACCATTAGATGGTGCTGCTCGAATGAGGCTGACTGGCCTATCACCTTATTGGTTTGATGTAGCTTCTGGAACTGCTGTTCACAATACGGTTGACATGCAATCACTGTTTCTACTAACTGGACCTAACGGTGGTGGTAAATCAAGTTTGCTCAGATCAATATGTGCAGCTGCTCTACTTGGAATCTGTGGTTTTATGGTTCCAGCTGAATCAGCTTACATCCCTCACTTTGATTCCATCATGCTTCATATGAAATCCTATGACAGCCCTGTAGACGGAAAAAGTTCTTTCCAGGTATATATATATATAAATATAATATAAGGCATACAAATTTAAAATTCACCAAAACTGAATTTGTTTCTTCAATTGGAATGTTTGATTTTCTATCACCTGTTTCTGTGCCATCAGGTAGAAATGTCAGAAATACGATCTATTGTAAGCCAGGCTACTTCGAGAAGCCTAGTGCTCATAGATGAGATATGCCGAGGGACAGAGACAGCAAAAGGGACATGTATTGCGGGTAGTGTGATCGAGAGTCTTGACACAAGTTGTTGTTTGGGTATTGTTTCTACACATCTCCATGGAATCTTCAGTTTACCTCTCACAGCCAAAAACATCACATATAAAGCAATGGGAGCAGAGAATGTCGAAGGGCAAACAAAGCCAACTTGGATATTGACAGATGGAGTCTGCAGAGAGAGTCTTGCCTTTGAAACAGCTAAGAGAGAAGGCGTTCCCGAGACAATCATCCAAAGAGCAGAAGCTCTTTACCTCTCGGTTTATGCAAAAGATGCAACATCTGAAGTTATGAAACCCAACAAAACTGAAACTTCATCCAACAGAGACCAGCAGATCCGCAGACCAGTCACCTCTGAGAGAAGCTTGGAGAAGGACTTGGCAAAAGCTATCATTAAAATATGTGGAAAAACGATGATTGAGCCTATAGCTTTAGAATGTCTTTCAATTGGTGCTCGAGAACTGCCACCTCCATCTACAGTTGGTTCTTCATGCGTGTATGTGATGCTGAGACCCGATAAGAGATTGTACATTGGACAGGTAAGTACATACTTACCATATCACTAGAGCAGACGAAAAATCTTAAGTTTTGGATTCTGAGTAATTTGTTAATGTTATGAAACTGCAGACGGATAATCTTGAAGGACGAATACGTGCACATAGGGGAAAGGAAGGACTGCAAGGATCAAGTTTTCTATACCTTGTGGTGCAAGGTAAGAGCATGGCATGTCAGCTAGAGACCCTTTTGATTAACCAGCTCCATGAACAAGGCTACTCTCTAGCTAACCTAGCCGATGGGAAGCACCGTAATTTCGGGACATCCTCAAGCTTGACTACGTCAGATATAGTCAGTATCTCCTAGCTTTGACTGTAATGGATCTTCTCTTTTTTGGGTTTGTAGTTCTGGAAAAACGGATGTAGCAGCAGCAATTACCAATTTTGGGAATTAGGTGTAATTGTTGTTTTCATTTAGCTGATAATGTAGTAACATGTTTAACGAAAATCATTAGTAAATCTTAATTAAAGTGACTTGACAAATCTCGAGAAATTAGTAACTTGACTTGGGATGATCGTTACTTTATACAAACTAAAGTGAACAATAGAACATTTTTTTAGCTATTCGAACCAAAAGCATTACATGACTATACATCTGATCTAAAATAATGTGTTTAGCTACACCAACAAAAGTATAATTCATAGTGACAGACAAATTATATGATATTACATTGTTGCACATCTTACTAAAAATATTATTTGTAATTGCACAAATATACAAAACCAAATTGCAAACCTGACTAATTCTAAAAACCCATGAATCATATTTAAACCATTTTCAAATGAAAACTAACTGGTTTAAGTCAATGTGTTAACAATACAACCGAATGATGGATCATAAGGTCGAATTGGTCAATTTAGAGAAGCAATAGTTATTTTGATTTCATGAATAAAATACTTTGGTTAGAAGTATAGGCCCAAATCGTAAGGCCCATTAACTGAAATTGTGGCGAGTCTCCGGAGAGATCCTCTACGACGCCGTTGCTAGGAACTCCGGATTGCACCGTCGTAAGACATGGATGAAGTCGTAATTGAAGTGGAGAAGACGAAGAGAGAATGGGAATCGGCTTACGAGAAGACGATCGAACATATAATGGCGATTCAAGAGTACGGTAAATCAAGGAGAGGAGACGACGGAGATGGAGTTGAGAAGATTTCGTTACAGAGACTTAACGGATTGGCTCAGGATGGTCTCTCTCTTCTCAATTCTCTTCAATTCAATCTCGATCTTCTCGCTCCCCAGCTCCCTTCTGATGATCAGGTCCAATCTACTCAGTCGCTGCTTGAAACCTGGAAGAATCAATATCACAGGTATATTTCATTCAAATGTCTGCTTACAACATTATTGGTTGATCGATTCAGAAGTAGAACGATGGATGTATTTAGGATGTTGAGCTGTAGGAAAAATGATGTGATTGTAGGGGAATGATCTTGGCTTTAGGGTACTTGTGTCATCCATGTTGTAGTTTGGATGATGCATGAGAGTTTTAGAGTATTGCCTTTGGCTTGAGTTTGATCTCACTTTAATTAGAGAATTCTGGTACAACAAGAGAGTTGAAGCATGAATCTAGGGAAAGATAAATGGCAAGTGAAACTAATTTGAGTTTTGTTTATCCTACAATTCTGCTAAGCATTTTATCAGATACAGGTTGTGAATAATATTCTTCAGTAGCAGGAGAATTAAGATTTTTGTGTTTGATTGACCGATTCGAATCTGTGTCATTGTGTTTGTGGTCAGTTTGAGGGTTAACCTGAGAAGTGCTAACTTGCAAGCAAAAGATAACATGAGGAAATCAGCTCAAGAAGAGGTAAGTCTTATGGCCTAATCACTCTCTCTCTCATACTTTTTTACCAGCCATCTCTTTTGAAATATTTCGTATAAAGAGTGCTTACAATGATTGTAGAGAGAGCTTCTCCTCGGTGGTGGAACAGAGTCTACAGTCCTCAGACGTAAACGACAGTATGTACTTCTTGGAAACTCTTTTAAATCAATTCTGCTTAACCTAGCCTGTTATTTGAATTTCTTGTTGAAATGGTGGTAAAAAGGCTGTGAGAGTATTTTACTTGTATTATTCTTATTCCTATTGGTAAAAGAAACGTTTTTGGTTGTTTGTAGAGCAAATGCTGGTGTGACATCAGATGCTGAAAGCATAACGGAAAGTCTCAGGCGTTCACGGCAGCTGATGGTTCAGGTCAGAACAACGATTTCCAAAGGGATTGTGCATTTACATCTTGTTTGGGTTAAAACTAAAAAATCATTTAATTACAAAAGTTTTAATTGTCTTATCAAATATTTTCTATTGAATTTTGGGGTTACAGGAGGTGGAAAGAAGTACAAACACTCTTGTGGCTTTTGGTATGTTATTCAGACTGTGCCAATATAACCTGATATGATTTAAAGTGTTCAGTGAAAATAGTTAAAACATCAAACTGACATATTATCCATGTTTATCTTTATAGATGAATCTACTGGAGTACTTAAAAAGGCTGAGAGTGAATACAAGGGACACAAGTCTTTGTTGTCGAGGACCCGGAATCTACTTTCTACAATGCAACGTCAAGACGTGATTGACAGGTACTGGAAAGAAATGTATTCTGATTAACCAACAACTCTTCCGGTGAATAATAGTAAATAATAACTCTTTTGTTTTGGGTGGTTCTTTTGGCACTATCAACAGATCAATCCTCATAATCGGATTTTCTCTCTTCGCCTTTGCTGTTCTTTATGTTGTTTCAAAGCGCATAGGAATCCTGAAACTGCAACGGATGGCTACAGCTGCCATTAAAGCTCAGTTGGCTGGAAAAGCAGCAAATAATGATGGTATGCCTCTTGGACAACAGTTTGATGCAAATGCTGTTCCAAATGTTAATATTCCTCTACAACAACGCCCGCACGATGAACTCTAAAAGCTCATAAGTTATTGGCACTGTATCAAAAGTACAAATTGCTTGTTACATTACTATATCGCTTAGGAATGTTCTCTCTAGACATGTAGGCTCTCTGTTCCTCTTCTGACTCAGAGAGAGAGAGTTTTAGTCTTTTTTCCTTTGATTTCACATGGGAATTTGATCAACTACACTAGAAATTGCAAACCTCAACTTTTATTTCATGCAAACAAAAAGTGAGTAAAACGACCACTCTTGTTGAAGGGCATTTGAAACTTTAAAAGCCAAAATCATTCTGTACCAATTTAATGTCCATCGTATTGGCATTAAGACAATTTATCTAGTCAACTCTTTTCAGAAGAATCTCTAAAGAATAGCCGTGATTGGAGACAACATTTTCACGAATCTCATCTGCTATTTGGCTTTTAAATCAAGATCTGCCAGAAAGCTAAAGCTTGTACATAACTTGAAGCTTTAATCAGTCCTTGGCATTGAGCTTCTCTAGGAGAATCTTGTTAAGCAAGCCAGGGTTTGCCTTGCCTTTTGACATTTTCATAACCTGGACAAAGCAATATATGAGTTTGAACTGATCTACGGGGTACAAGTTTTCAAGCAAGGCGAGATTGTATCTGCCATACCTGTCCAGCAAAATAGCCTTCAAGCTTGGTTCTCCCACTTCGGTACTGCTCAAGCTGCTTTGGGTTCTCAGAGACCACCTTCAAAACCATTTTCTCGATTTCCGCAGGATCGGTTATCTACAGCATGTGTCACAGAGAAGCAAAAATCAGTCATGATTTCTTGATAATAGGGTAGCCTAGTCATTTCAGTTTGATACTTGTTTAACTACGCTATAGCAATATTTCTCGGCTATCCCTAAGAACCAGTAAAGATATTCTGCAACATTCTAATGGACCTTATCAACTTACCACATTATCTTAGCTAATTAATAATACTGTGAAGCTTCAAAATGGCGCACATGGAAGTAAAATATGTATTTCTCTGGATTTAACTCAATTATGGGCACATTTTGTGGAATAGCATGGACTTGCCTGAACCAAGTCTTTTGCCTTAATCATTCCTTGGACTGTTCCACCTTTGGCCAATAGCTCAAATAGTATCTGCAAAATGGAATAAGTCGCATTGATACAAATAAAATATGATGCATTTTTAGATTGAATTGACCTGAACCGACCTGTTTTCCAATCTTCCCACTAATGGTTCCATCTTTGATGGCAGCTATCAGCTCAGCCAACTCTTGGGGAGTAAGTTTAACATCATTGATAGAAATATTCTCGTTTTTCAAGTAAGCGGCAATGTCGCCCATTATCCAATTTGCCGCCAACTTCACTTCAGCACCCTTACCAATGACTGCATCGAAAAAATCTGCAACCTAAGCCATTCATTCCAAAAAACAGTTTACTCGTCTTGCTGTGATACAAAAATCGATATTCTAACCAAACTGATAAAAAAGTTTTAACTCTTTTGCCCTCAGTATTGTCTTCATGTGAAGATACCATGACTAGGTTCCTAATGAAGCTTAAATACTATTAACTTCGAGCGAATATGACTTACACTGACGTCATTTGCGAGGAAAAGCACATCTTGCATGCCTAGACCCATCGCCTCGTATCTCCTGCGCTTACCTTCAGGAAGTTCCGGTAAAGAAGAATGGATGCTATCAACGTATTCTTGGGTGAGGATCACCTCTGGAAGATCTGGTTCTGGAAAGTACCGGTAATCAGCAAGCCCTTCTTTTTTCCTCATTGTCACTGATTTCTGAACACCTCTACTCAAGTTAGTTTCTTGTAGATTTGATTAAAAAAAAAGAAGGATACTGCAACCTATTGAAAGATGTTTAAGCTAAGGACCTGTGCTCCTTCTTCCCAAAGCCGAGTCTCGCATACAATCTGGTCGGCTTGACCCTGATTGTAGAGAAGTGCCTGTCTTGTAATCTCAAAGTCAATAGCCCTGCTAATTGCTGAAAAAGCATTCAAATTCTTAATTTCCACCTGTAAAACAACAAAAACTCAAATCAGCAACCAGATCAAATGAAAATGCAATGAGTTGCTCTGTACTGGTTCAACTACGATAAGAAAGGAAGAATAAAGTGATCCAGTGAAGAAACTTCTTGACCTTAGTACCAAACTCAGCTTGCCCAATTGGACGAATTGAGACATTGACATCGCAGCGAAGAGAGCCTTCTTGCATATTCCCATTGCTAACCCCCAAATACCTCACAATCCGTTGCATTTCAGACGCATATTCTGCAGCTTCTATCCCACTTCTCATATCAGGTTCAGAAACAATCTCTAGCAAAGGAACCCCTGCTCTATTCAAATCTACCTGCACCATAGAGTAACCATACATAAGAAACACACACAAAAAAACAACTTCTTATCAGGTTCCAGTTAAACCCCTAAAACCCTACCAGGAACAATACCATCTTAACTATCAGAGAATCAGTTAGCTCAATACCATCCTAACTTAAAATGTCTATAAATGTCCATACCTGAGAGTAATCTCCAGTGTCTGAATGGAGTAGCTTGCCAGCATCTTCTTCCATATGAACCCTAGTGATACCAAATCTCCTGTGTCCACCACCAAACTCAAGAGGAATGTCCACATCCACATAACCACCAGATGCAATTGGGATATCAAACTGAGAAATCTGATAACCTTTAGGAAGATCTGGATAAAAATACTGCTTCCTATCGAATTTGGACTTGAGAGAGAGATCACAATTCAAAGCTAAACCCAATCTAACACCAAATTCAACAACTTTGGAACTCAAAACAGGCAAAGCACCAGGTAAACCCATACAAACAGGACAGATACTTGTGTTTGGATGAGACCCGTAATTGTTAGGGCAACTACAAAAGGCCTTTGTGAATGTCGAGAGTTGAACATGAGTCTCTATCCCAATCACAGCCTCGTAATCTCTCAGAATCTCATCAAGTTTGTTGCTTCCATGGTTTTTTGGTGCGATTCTAGATTGAGAAGACTGTTTTGCTTCCTGGGTCGTCGTCGTTGTTTGAGTTCCACAACACCTCACGGAGAAGTTACTCCTCCTTCTCCTTCTAAACAAAGCAGTTCCAACAAGTGTGAACTGGTTTGGTTGAATTGTCCTAAACAATGTGGTAGACATGTTTTTTAAGGATGTTTTTATTCAATCAGAAATGAAGAAATTTGAGTTCATGAAACAGAGAAGAGGAGGAAGCAGTGGCCAGTGGCTAAGCAAAGCCGAGAGAAGATGGTCATCTTACTCGCAAACTCGCAGCCTTTAGGATTCTTCTGTAATTATCATATTTAGGTCCCTGAAGCTTTGAGGAATTGATAGATAAATCCTGTTGTTTTCAATTTTTCATAAATAACCAAATTACGTAGCTAAACTAAAAAGTAAAATCTGATCGTCGACCCATTTCATTTGAAAATATGGGCCGAAGTTACAAAAATACATATCCAATTAGAAGACGACATTTTTTGTTCAGCTAACATTAATATGTTGTTACTCACTAATTCACAATGACTCTTACCAGTCAATGACATTCGTATACATAAAATTTTCGTTTATTGTATTATGGCTCAGTTCCCCGATTGACATATTTGAATCACATAACTAACAGGAGAAGAGATACTCTCTCCCTTTTCTCACTATTTTCCAGAGAGAAAACGCTTTTGTTTTGATCATCTTAAATCGAATTTTTTTTAGGACTTTCTGATCTATCGGAGAAAACATAGTTTCTAATAGACCTGGGCATATATCCCGAACCCGACCCGAAAAACAGGGGTTGGAACGGGTACGGGTAGTCCTAATAACCGAATGGGTTTTATAATTTAAAAATTTCGGGTTCGGGTTTGGGTTATCCAAAAATAAAATGGTTACCCAAACTACCCAAAGAACACATATGTATACAAATATACACTTACCGGTATTAGCATGTTCAGTTTCCAGTTTCAAAAACCTAAATCCCCATATACCGATATACGCTATAAATCCACATAATTTCTTTTCAATTTTCAAGATGGAAAATCCAAATATTCTAAGGAATTCGTCTCCTCCATCAGAGGAGTCTATAAACCATTTGAATGTACGTGACTGATACATTGTTGTTTTTGATTCAATGTAGTTTCTTCATATGATCGATTTGTCTTTGGTGATTATTTGATTTCTTTGATTTGATTATATATAAACCCTAGATTCTATATAAATCGATTTGGTCAAATTTTCCAATTCTGCTGAATATTTTTATAACGAGAGAATAGCATTATAGAGGTCCTAATTTGATGTTTGGAACAAAAATTGTTTTACTTAAATAATCATTTGTTTATCATCTATAGGATAGTGATGGTGATGATAAACCGTAAAATTTTCACAAAATATTTGTTTAGTAATTTTAGTAAAAAGATCAATACTTTAAAAAAATGCATGTTATCCAAATTGATTGATTATTAATATTACCACTTGCTAATACAACAATCGTTTAATATGCTTTGGATTTATAAACTGTTTCTCGCATGAACTTGTATAATCATTATCTAATCTCTATTTGTTATTTGATTTGTACTTATCCTAGGAGGAATCAAGAATGGACAAGGGAGGATGAAGAATCACAAGAGAAAGTTATCTTTTAAATTTCCAGTTTGCATTTTAGTTTCATTATATATTTGAAGTCTTGATTTGGTTTTAGACATTACGTTGCTTTTGTTTATGTGGTTGTTATACATTATGTATAGATTTGAAGTGTTGGTTTGATTTAAACGTTGTTTTAGACATTATCTTGTTTGTCAATTTGTAACTTAGAGTAAATTGCCACATTGCTTTTGAATTTACAGGTTTGATCGGGTTAATTTTGGTTTTTGATGACAAATCCGAAACCCGCCCGAATCCGAAAATACCCAAATCGTATCCAAGCCGTATGGGTTTTATATTCAGAAATCCAAAATTCCGATATCCGAAATACCCAACCTGAAACCCAATTGGGTACCCGGATGTCCACACCTAGTTTCTAAGACGAGCAGACTTAGCAAATATGTCTGCCTTTTCTTTTGACAATACTTCAAGGTAAAGTCTGTCTTTACATTACTTTCCTTTCCCTATGACCATGTCTTCTTTCATCACTAGTGGACATAAGTTAAGAATTACAAACACTGTTTTACATTTGAAAAATTGACATAATATAATGATTTATGCTTTTTATTTGAAACAATTAGGGAAATTTGGTGTAATAACTAGCAAGTTTTTATTATTAATCAAGTAGATAACATAAATAAAAAGTTGATTATTTAGTTATTTGCTTTATTTTCTAATTAGCATGGCTATAAACTTTATCTTCAAACCCAATTAACCCATAATTAGGATTAACTTGTGGAATAGCCAAAGCAAAACTAAATAACTAACTAAAGTGGCTAGTGTGACAAATTCATGGCCATTAGATTTAGGGGGCTTTGTTAGTTATTCGGTTTTGATTTCTTTCTTTGCTATTCCACAAATTAACCCAAATAATTATTATACTAATTCACACAACAAACTAAGAGGTCTAACTTAAAAAAAAATAGATTTGGTTGGACTTGGTTTATGCTAAACAATTGTACACTATATACGGAAGATATGCTAACCAAAAGAGTATATCAATTATTACGTCCATATGTAACTCGACTTTTTATAGCCTTAAGAAATAGTCTAAATGTGCATGCATGCATAATTCATCAGGCTATTCAACAAATAAGAAAATTTATGAAATGAGGCCCTAAGTCATGCAGTAGTACAATGAATTTGTGGAATGAGACTTAAGTCATTTAGTACAAGCCACAAGGAATTGTGGGGAAACAAAGTTTTTCTTTTACTTTATAACAAAAAGAAGAAATAATATTTTAGAAGAATGATGTCAAAACTTGCCTACCAACACTAAATATATAAACTAAATAGATATGTTTTGGCAAAAAAAGAAGCAAAGATCTGTTTTGGCATTCGTGCGCAAAATGATGATGATGATGATACATGAACCCCACCATCCTCAACCTCAAGCTTTTCACTTCTATTATAAATTTCACAGTCTTAGTTTTTTGGATGACTCATATCTCTCTCTATCTTCTAGACTTTTCAGTCCATTCACTAGACTCGAACTTGGGATATCGAAAAGACAATGTATCTTTTCTGTCAACCAAGTGAATTGAGTTAAGCAAAAGTAACTAAAAGGATGTTACTTGTTAGGTATAAGGTTTAAGATTAACTAATAAAGTAATCAAAGAGTATCTATTTTACAACTCATAATCATAATATGGGTTTCGTCAAAGTAAAAAAGGTAGCTTAAGGTGGATTGGTCTTTAGTGTTTCACAGCCAAACTGGATTTGCTGTCACTAGGATGCATCACATTTGCTTCATTAGTTTTGTCCAATACCACCTCTGATTATTATAAAACAAAAATTAGTTGAATATGTTTGTGGTCCTTCATTTTTGTTGTTTACAAATTTAATCCATCTTTTTAAAATTGCATAATATATATATAATCTCTTGATGGTATAGACACAGAATATATAAATAAAAATCAAAACTGACAACTTTCCCCTATAATTATCATGTTACAAGTAACTTAGATAAATGATTCATCGCCAAATATCATGAAATTCTAAGAGCATCTCCAATATATTACTCAATTTTTTTACTCTATAATAGAGTAACTCCATTTTAGAGTTGGGTTTTACTCTAATGTATAACTCTATTTTTAACTCCAAAAGAATATTTTAAGTATATTTATTTTATTATTAATTGCAAATAATATACTTTTGTCTATAAAATTTATGACTTGACCCCATTAATTTTTATTGATAAAATTCTAACATTATGTTTTGCTATATTAACTTACTTATACATACATATTAACTTACGAATATATACTCCTTTAAGAATTATATTCGTAAATGACATATATAAACCTAGATATATGTATATGTTTTTAATACAAAAACTTACACAAACATTACAATTTGAACACTATAGTGTAATGTAACTATTTTGTAGCAAATTGTTGTGATTTAATAAAATTACAAATCTTTAATTAAAGAGAATATCAAAAAAAAAATTATCACTAAATAATTATATATCTCTTAAAAACGAAATTATTTTAAATTTGAAGGACCACTATATAAATAAAAAAGCTCAACTCCAAAATGGAATGAAAAATAAGATTATTCCATATTTGGAGTAAAAAATGGGTTAACACTATTTTGGAGTGAGAAATAGAGTGGGTCGGATTAGAGCCTCCATTTCGGAATGAAGCGGAGACCTGCGATGACTCAAACCCTTTGCACCGAGAAGTTGAAAACATTTTCAAATGTATTTTTTTGTTTTATTAAAGAATTTTTTTTTTTTTATTGAAATGTTAGGTTTATTTATCAACAAAAAAAAAATTACAATCTTATGAAAACCTTAGAATCCAAAAGAAGCTTACAAAGGCAGAACAAAAGCAGAGCAAATTAATTTTAAAAAAAAAACAGAGCACAAATTGGTATTATGGCGAGGCTTGAATCCATCGCGCTATTACTTTGTCTTCCTCATCTTCCGACGATTTTCGAAGCGAGTAGAGTCTCTTTTTTTTTTTTTTGTCAAAAGCGAGTAGAGTCTAAACAATACTTCCTTGTGGACAGTTTTCGCTAGAGAAATTATCCGTGTTTTCCATATTTCGGAAATATGGATAATATTATAGACGCTTTTATAAAATAAATTCTGTCAAAATTTAATAAAAATTTCTAGCTTCTTCATGTCCGGACTCCGGACAACTTTATCATGACGTTTGCTTTGGAATCACAAGACTCAAAAACATTTATTAAAGACACAAAATCGACATAACGCTAGGCCGGTGATGTAAAGTGAAGTTTATCCTAAAGATTAGCCTGATAGTGACTTCCACCCTCATAATATATAACAATTATTATGGAATGTGTTGTAATTTTACTATGTTACCTAATGTTCTTTCCAAAATGTGTCGTTCTGATAAGATTATTGTTTATGTTGTTTCTTTATACATTTACGTATTCTCTTTTATCTAACATCCTGAAAGGCTCGTGTGTCTTTTCAAATGTTAAAAGAAGACGAACCTATATTCATTTAGAGATGAGACAAAACAAACTAAAATAGCTACCAGGATAGGAATTTAAATTAGTCAAAATAGTTATTTATTGTAAAAGATAACGTTATCACATCTATTATGGATTTATACTAAAACGCTTTTTAAGTGCGATTAACTTGATCAACTTGTACTTAATATTCTTGATGATTGATGAGAATCATTCTTTTGTTGGATGATTTCAGGGAAAGGTAAATACAATAAACTAATTAACTGATGAAGCAATAATAGTAATGTCATTATAAAAAAGAAATAGAAATTATAATGCCTGTGTTTGAATTTACCTTCGACCCAGTAAGAGTTATATAAAAAGAGGAAACTGTGAAAAAAGGTACAGACAGGTACATGTTTATCTTCAACATAATCAAAACTCTATGCAAAATAATACAAAAGAATATAGATTAGTAAATGCTTTATTTTGTTGGATAAGCAAACATTAGATAAAACTTGAAAAATGTCAGTATAAGGTAGGTAATTAAATCCATAATCAACTAGTCATCTGGAGACCGAAGAGACGAAATTGTCTATGGAAAACAAACCAAGTATTGTCACAAATACTGTTTACGCGCCTGACGCAAGAGTAGAACATATTTTTTGATAGCATGACAATTATTTCATGTCTCTTTATAGGTTTCTATTTAAAAGTTATAGATTTTTCAAAGAAATTCTATTTGAATAGAGATAGAAGGTAATTGGTTTTAAGGAAAATCTAATTTCATATAGACTAAAACGAATTCTTTGCAGCAAAAAGTGTATTTTTTTCTAGATAAAAATCAGTCGCTAGCATATATAGTATATATAGATAATTCTAACTATTAAAGTCCTTAATTACTACTCTCTCCGTTGCAAAATAGTTGTCATTCTAGACTTTCTTTGTTGTTTCAAATTAGTTGTCATTTTACATTTTCAATACATATTTTGGCTTCAAATTCTAAATTTAACCTCAATTCTAATGAAAAATATCAAAAGTTTCATTTATTTTTAAGGGTAAACAGAAATTTCAATATGTTTTCTTAATATACGTGAAACCACTTAAAATGACAATTAATTTGCAACGGAAGGAGTAGTATTAACTTGTAGCATTTAATAATGCATCTTGCAGGATGACGAATGGAGATATATTGTCGATTAGAACTTTTAGAGAAAAGGTATATAGATAAGTATTTTGGACAGGAAATCTCGAATGGATATCAAATCCCCACATGTGAAGATTTGGGAAGCATTCTACTTAAAGTATACTTAGTTCGTAAACTATACGACCCAAGTGCTTTGTTATGATCAGGATTAACGGCAAACGAATATAGCCACAATAAACTATACTTTATAATAAATAAAAAGTGAGAAGATTTATGTGGAGCAGCAACAACATTAAATGTTAAAATATGTGCTTATACTCTAGTGAAACTCTTAATCATCATCTATTAAAAAGCGACTACATTTGATAGGGCCCAAAAGCTTCATAATATAATTGATTCTCCTGCTAGAAAAATTTGCTACAAATTTTCTTATGTTTGGCTGGCGGTTTTCGGAGAAATTTAATAATTTTTATAACTAAGTTAACATTTTATATAACGCAACCTCCCATACCGCATTAGGTAGTTGTTGGCAATAAATACATACATAATGTTCAATGATTCGGTTTAGAATTGTGAAAGCGGGTTAAAACTAGCAGGTGGAGCTGCCTTGCCATGTTGGTGTGGGTTTAAGATTTGAGAGTCATTAAAAAGTGGGTCTTGCGGATCAACCATGGTAAGTTGCGAGTTTGATGGATTTTGCTTGCATGTTCGCATATTGATCTATGAACTACTATTTTAATTAAATATAAAAATATAAATAAAATAAATTTTATTTATCGTTGATAAAATAGAATACGTAATAATTGAGGACTTTCTACTGAATTTTTTCCTATTAAGACATCTATAATTCTATTTTCAATAATACGATTAAATTTAATTAACATATTAAAATTTAATCCGCAGACTATATGTGAAACATCATTCACATAATCGGCTTAGTTTGTTTTTTTTTGGTATGAATTTAGTTTTTTTTATTGTTTTATTGTCATCTGCATATGTAACATATCTTTTTCTTTTTTTGCTAAACAACATATGTAACATATCAATTTGCTGCTTTAACTCATTGCGAGATAAACTATATTCGGAAAATTCGTTGATCTTAGTTGGTTATTCCAAAAATCATAACCAATATTATAGATCTAAACAATCCAATTTTTTTTCTAAGACATGTATATTCTATAGGTCATTCCAATGTTTCAAAACGAAAGAACAAAGTTCATTCCATGGTTGTAACCAAGTATTCACTATTTTTGAGTTGATATATGTTTTTTTTTTCGTTTTGGGAATAATTAAAAGCTATGAGAACAACAATGATTTACCGAGATTCTAGAAGCTTATTGGCAAGTACACATCCAGCACTTTCAAGTTTCAACTTAAGAGATAGGAACAACATTCTTTAGCAAAAAAGATAGGAACAACATTATTGTAGTTAAAAATTGTTTCATAGAATCGTGCAAACTTTATCTTTGATCGACAACATATTAAAAATAAAAAGTCACCAAAAAGGAGGAAAATATATAAACGAAAATATTATACAGTTAACCCAAAAAGAAAGAAGAAAGAATACGTCATTTGATCAAAGCAGGTTTAATATTACACAGTTAATTGACCCAAGTTGCATATCACGCGGAAACGTTGGATTCGGAATTTTTAACTTTATTTTAGTTGCTTGTACCACTCTAAATAGTTATATATACTGTAATTTTTTTGGGGGTAAATTGTCGTATCCAATCAATTTTTTATTTGACTTATTTGGTCTCTATTGTCTTATGATTAACTAACATTTCTTGGGGTTGGGATGTATATTGTAGTGACTCGCCCTATTTTTTGAAGCCTAAAGTTGCCGAGACCTAATAGCTAGCTGATGTTAATTTTAGAAACGCAACAAATTTTATCGCTTGCTCGATGAAACTTAAACTCGATTCAAGATTAATTGATGAACAACAAAAAACTGAGAAAACGAAATTGGAAAAATTTACCAATTTAACCTAATAAATTGGAAATTTTGGCTTAGCTAGCTGATCGCATTATCATTTGCTATTCTGTTAACCTACTTGAAAGAAAAACCACAAACATTGGAGATCTTTATGATATTTTAAATTTGAATGGCTATCAGAAGATGTTTCCAAACTTGAGGCTCCCCTTTGACTTGGTTAAAAAGCAAGAGTTTGTATGGAAACTTAGAAAGTGATTCATTTGTAATCAAGCCCGCATAGTTTATTGACTACGTAGCTTCAACTTCAAATTCCATGGAAGAATGGATATGACTAGTTGCTCCTGAACCTTGAAGCAGATTTCTCCCATGTTGTCATAAAGCGTCCAACAAATTCTACATGGTTTGGAGAAATTTAGAAATCATCTACAAAACAACTAAAATGATCTGCATGCATGTTGAATAGCATGTTGCATATTACGAAGGACATCTCTATTATGTGAACCTGAATATATTAGAGGCTGACTGACCATGGCTAATGAGCAAAGCTTGTTCATGAAGATCTGACGATTCAAGCTATAACTTTAAATCATGCAAAGATTTGCTAGTTATTGTTTAGCAAAAAAAGAAAGATTTGCTAGCTAGTTACATTAGAAGGTTCGACTTTCCTTTTCAAATTTTCATGCATGCATCCACCAAGAATGTCGCGGATCATGTTATTAAGTTTGAAATCTTCTGCATCAATCCATGTAGGGTAAATGAATTCGAAAGGCTTCACCACTAAGTGTCTGATACGAACCTATAAAGAACATTATTGCAAAAACAAAGAAAGAGATGATTAATAAAAATCTCTTCAACACTACCAAAAGTCTACCATCAAAGAGCAAAAAAGTCTACCATCGAAGAGCTAAAAAGTCTACCATCAAAGGACCTACTGAAAAAGTCTACCATCGAAGGCGAAAATAAGTCTACCATCAAATGAAAATAAGTCTACCATCAAACAGAAAATAAGTGTACCATCAAATGAAAATAAGTCTACCATCAAATGAAAATAAGTCTACCATCAAACAGAAAATAAGTCTACCATAAAATGAAAATAAGTCTACCATCAAACAGAAAATACCTTGTTGTTGTTGCTGGATTTCTTATCCTCCTCCATAACCTGTTCCAAGTTGTACCTTCCCCGGCTTCCACCCCAACGTAGCAGAGGAACACCTCCTTCTCTTCTCCTCCCAAATCTTTCCCCTAAAATGGGAACTGCCTCATACACCCACACAAGCAACGCATGAACACACCCATGGAGTGTGATCTTTTTCATATCCGTAACTTGCATGGACGAAATCAGAGATTGAAAGGACACTCGTCCCCAAGGATACCTCTCGAAAGCATGTGGATCCATCACTCTTTTTGCAGCTTTCAAAGGGATTCTACTATCATGAGCGTAACCATACACTCCAACATGCAGAATAAACAACAATGCTATCATTTTCTTCTTCTCCTCACTCAATGTCCTGATTTTGTCAAACATAACCAACAGCTCCGATCACTTTGGTCCCTTCCCAAGTGGGACACCAATTTCTTCCCAAAACTCTATGTGATCAATGTCCCAACCATCATTTGCATCAACCTCACCACAGTTCATCTCGGTTACCTCTTCAAACTCATTCAACGAAAATCTCACTGGCCGACCACCAAACAAGGACCACATCTCATAGAACCTTGCAGTTTTCAATTGATTGGTTAGGAAATGAGTAACCGTCGCACCTGAGAAATTGAATTTCCGTGTAGCAAGCTTCAAAATTATTCCAACTGAGGAATTATTCATGATATCATTGTACACGTCATCACCAACCGCTTCCGCCATTTTCTCAAAGTCGTGTAACATGCAATTGTGATGCATACTTCTCTGCCCCGATGGTGCTAATCCAGGCGGAAACCTTCTGGATGGATATATCTTTCGCACAATCGAGGAAGTCATACCTGCACAAATCAGTAATTATAAGTCTACCATCACAACAAAATAAATCTACCATCAAATGAAAATTAAAATAATTATTCAACATAAAATAAATCTACCATCACATAAAATAAATCTACCATCAAATAAAATAAGTCTACCATCAAATGAAAATAAGTCTACCATCAAACAGAAAATAAGTCTACCATCAAACAGAAAATAAGTCTACCATCAAACAGAAGATAAGTCTACCATCACACAAAAAATAAGTCTACCATCACATAAAATAAGTCTACCATCAAACAGAAAATAAGTCTACCATCACATAAAAAAAATCTACAATACAACAGAACGTTATATAAAATCAAAAAACACTTCAATTAATCTACCGCTACTTAAAATAAATCTACCACCACATAGATTAACAAATCTACGATACCAATCTTTTCTCTTACTTTATCTGCGAATATCGGCGCCGGAATCTGGGTTTACACCACCGAAACTGAAAACAAAAATACAGATTTCAGATTAGGGTTTTCGTCATTCATAGAAGACTTCAACAAACCAAAGCAAAAACGGTTAGAATAAAGAGAATACCTCTCTTCAATGCACGAAATCGAAAACCCACCACTCGACGGAACTTTGCTTCGCTGGAATTTCGAAAACCTAAAACCGACCGACGAAAATGTACTTCAAATCCGAAAAAACTCCTTACCGAATACTAGTCATGGATAGAGAAGAAGGAAACTCATAAAAAAGAAATCGAAACTTACCGTCAAATCAACGTCGGTTAAACAATTGCCAAATCGCCGGAGAGGTTACAGAAATGGTGAAGAAGACGAACGGTTTTTGTGTTTAGGTTTTTTTCTCTTTTTTATATGTTCAGTTTTTTTTTTAGTGGCAAAAAGGTCTTTGTAACCTTTTTTAGCTAAAAAAATAAGAGCTAAAAAATTTAAAGATTGTTTGAGTAAACCATACCTCTAAAAAAGTCTTTCTAGTAATTATCTCATTCAATAATGCGGAAACACATATATTCAATAAATTAAATTAATGCCGTTCTAGAAATACAATTATAACATTGTCAGTTGAGGGCTTAGGCCCTTCTAATTGTATTAGAAGGTTCGACTTTCCTTTTCAAATTTTCAATCTCCCACGATCTTTGTGTGGAGGCTCTTTACCGGCTATTCTGCTATGGTAATTTTGGAATCAAATTATTGCATTTCCTTTCTATGAACTAATTTCCTTTCACTTTATTACAAAAATTTCCTTTTTTCACAATCTCCTTGCCAATCACGCTAATCATCATAATGATTTCCCAAAAGATCGTCTCTGAATATTGCGTCCTTAATTGTGGTCTCCGTGGACCTTTTACCGATGATCTCACATGACCACCGTCAAATTTCCCTCAAACTCCACCAAAGTTCGAAAAGAATGGCAGATAACCTCCACATGGCTATCAAGGGCATGTCAATTGAAGACGACGAACCTTTCACGCTTCCAGACAGCCCAGAATTCACAGTGTATGACGAAAACTCACTCAGCATACTGGGTCGTCTGCTCAATCCCGACTGTCAACCAATGTGGAAGATGATCGACGACATGCCTAGAGTGTGGCGGATGCAAAACAGAGTAAGAGGAATTGCCCTATCCCGTGAAAAATTCCAGTTTATTTTCGAGCGTGAAGAAGACCTCCTTACCATCCTTGAGGATAGACCGTGGTCTTATAACCACTGGACCATGGTCATGGACCGTTGGACCCCAGATCTCCCAGAGGATTTCTTATCCTATTTCAAAGTCTGGATTCGAATTCGCAATATACCAGCAAAACACTATACGGTGGACACGATGGATAAACTTGGCCGTTTAATTGGTGATGTCAAGGAAATTTCTTTTGACCCTAAAGCATCTCATAAAACAGAGTATGTCCGTGTTTTGGTGAATTTTCATACTGAAAGCCCGGCCAGGAAATCAAAGACTGTCAACTTACCTGGAGGAGGCTCAGCGATCATAGAATACGAATACGAAAAACTGCGGAAACGATGCTTCTATTGCTTTCGTCTCAATCATGAGCAACCCCTTGTCCATGGCTCAAAACGGTAAAACAGGGGAAAAGAGAGCTAGCTCAAAACGAGAACATTATTACTCCAAGGATCTCCCAGCCGCCAACAATGGTTAAGAACACGCTAGCCCTCCCTGGCCCCCTTGGTTTTCCTCCAATAATGCCTGGTTTCACCAAAGATATGAGAGATGCGGCCCTGCAATATGTCTCACATTCAAATCCAACAGAAAGTCAAGCGAGAATTGTTCGAGTTCAGCAATCTATAGAGGAGGCCTCTGCGGAATCAAGACCTACTATGCCAAAAATTACTACCAACCTGGACAAAGGCAAAGGACACGTCTTCGATTTTGCAGCTACGAGTAATAATCTCAACATACCAAAAGATCATGGTATTACCTCAGAACCTCCTCCAACACTACAACATCTACATGACAATGAAGGGTCATCGCCAGTTAGTGTTTCATCAAACCCTGCAGCTAGGAGTCCCACAGATTTTCGTATTGGCATCTCATCAAGAGAACCATCAGCCGGAAACTCTGCTACAAAACAAAAAGGCCGTCGCAGGCCGCCTGCTTGGAAAAGGAAAACCCAATCGAATCTTGGAGCTACGGTCTCACCGGCTCCATTGGTGTTATCATCAAGCAGTCCTCACCTCAACACAAAACGCAAGGCCACAGACCCTGTCTCAGCCTCTTCCTCAAAATCCCCAAAAACTCAGAACAATACGGTGACTTCCGGTTTGAAGCCGCTGCTGCCCCAATGAGCATATTGAGCTGGAACTGTCAAGGAGCAGGAAGCACCGAGACAGTTCGGAGAATTCGGGGAATGCGTAGGAAATATTTTCCCGATTTTATGTTTTTGATGGAAACTAAACAAAAGTTTGGTTACATGTCCAAGTTATCTAAAAGTCTGGGTTACGATGAGTTAGTTACGGTGGAGCAATTAGGTTTAAGTGGTGGTTTGGCGATCATGTGGAAGAAAAGGTTTGCGGTGGAAGTTATCTAAAAAAACAAAAGAGTTATCGACATGAAAGTGAAGATGGGGTCTCTTCAATTTTTCCTCTCATGTGTATATGGGGACCCTGTAAGAGCGAACATGCAGGTTGTGTGGAATCAATTGGAAGAGCTGGGTCTACACAGAGATGATCAATGGATGCTAACAGGTGATTTCAATGAATTGATGTCCAATGAGGAAAAATTAGGAGGTGTAGTACGGAATGAATCAACTTTCTGGGGATTTCGAAATATGGCGCAAAACTGCAAAATTAGAGAAATCCGTAGCTGTGGTAATACCTTTTCTTGGACTGCTTGGAGAGAAGAAGGTTGGATCCAATGTAAACTTGATCGAAGCTTTGGCAATGATCAATGGTTCAATTTTTTCCCACGGGCTAATGTTGAATATATGAATTTATGGGCCTCGGACCACAGGCCTATAAGGACTTGCTTTGCTCTAGAAGGGGATACTCCTGGTCGTGGCAGGTTCTATTTTGATAAGGGAATGACCAAGAAAGAAGGTTTTGCCGAGGTGGTGAAGAGAGGTTGGTCTGATCCTAGCAATGAACATCTCACAATCATAGAAAAGATCATTAAATGCAGGAAAGAGATCTCAAAATGGAAGAAAACTTTTGACCTCAACTCCAGAGACCACATTCTCCGCCTCCATGCTTGTCTTGAAAAGGAAGTAGCCAAAAGACATCCGAATTATCACCATATGCAAAGGTTCAAAAGCAGTGTTCTAAAACGCGCTAGACGCTTACTAGGCGGCGAATGAGGGCCTAGCGCCTAACTGTATACGCGGAAGTATAGGCGGGGCCTAGACGGATAGTTATATATTAAGTATATATATCTATAAACATGAATAAATCTTATATTTAGAAATGAAAGAGTTAAATATAATCTCAAATAAAAATTTAAATGAAAAACGTATAATTTTTAATATACATATAATCTCAAAATATAATTTCAAAAACCACAAAATATATATATTGATAAATATATAATTTCTAAACTTATGTTTTAAATGAATTTAACTAATAAGTAATAAGTTTAATATTGCTTATAAAATTTTTTAGTATACAATATGATAGAAAAAAAATTTATTTTTTATTTTTCTATATGGCCGCCTAGGCATCCGCGTAGGCTGCATAAACGTCCGCCTACACCGCGTAAACGTCCGCCTAAACCGCATAAGCATCCGTATTTTTAAGAAACGCATAAATGACTGTATAATATAAAATCGTGGCGCCCGGCATCCGCCTAGCGTCCAGGCGCCGCCTAGGCATCCGCCTAGGCCGCGTTTTACAACACTGTTCAAAAGAGAGTTGTCTTTAGCCTACAAACAAGAGGAACTATATTGGCGTCAAAAAAGTAGGGAACAATGGTTGAAAGCAGGAGATAAAAACTCAAAATTCTTTCACAATTGTGTCAAAGGGAAGCAACTTCAAAACAAGGTCTTAATGCTACTTGACTCTGATAACCGAGAACATTTCTCCGAAGGTTCCAAAGGGCACATCGCCACAGAATATTTCAAGGAACTGTTTACTAGCACTAATCCACATGATCTTGAATCTTTGTTCCAAGGTATGCAAAGTCGAATATCGCAAGAGATGAATGCAGTATTAACAGCGTTCGCAGTCAAAGGGAGTAGTGCTCCTGGTGAAGATGGCCTTACTGGTGTTTTCTATCAAAAATATTGGCACATTGTCGGTCCCTCGGTGACCAATGAGATCAAAAATTTCTTTGAGACATCAAGGCTACCAGAAGGCTGGAACCATACACAACTTTACCTATTACCAAAGGTGAATGATCCTACACAGATGAAAGATATGCGGCCTATAAGCTTGTGCTCGGTCCAGTACAAGATTATTGCTAAGATCTTGTGTGATAGACTAAAAATTATCCTTCCAGACATCATATCATATACACAGGGTGCTTTTGTATCGGGGAGGTTGATCACAGACAATATCGTCATCGCGCATGAGATGGTTCATGGTCTTTGTACTAATGACAGAGTCAAGGAAGACTTTATGGCAATCAAAACTGATATGTCAAAGGCTTATGACAGAGTTGAGTGGAACTTCCTGGAGGTTCTATTAGAGAAACTTGGTTTTGAGAGGAGATGGATCAGTTGGATTATGTCATGCATAACAACGGTTACTTACTCTATTCTGCTCAATGGCCGCTCAGATGGGTTCATCAAACCAGAAAGAGGCATTCGCCAAGGAGACCCATTATCACCTTTTTTGTTCATATTATGCGCTGAAGCTCTAGTTAATTGCCTCAACAATGCTGCTACTGAAGGGAAGATCACCGGAATTAGTCTCGCTGAATCGGGTTCGGCAGTTCATCACCTTCTTTTCGCCGATGACAGCCTTCTGATGTGCAAAGCCTCTCAGCATGAAGCTAAGGAAATCACCAAATGCTTACAACTTTATGGTTTAGCTTCAGGCCAAGAGATTAACAAATCAAAATCATCTATCATCTTCGGTAAAAAAGTTACAATGGCAGCTCAACAACAAGTGAAAGCAACCCTTGGAATTGATAAGCTAGGTGGAGAAGGTTCATATCTTGGACTCCCAGAATGTTTTAGTGGCTCAAAAAGGAACCTTTTGAGTTTTTTGAATGAGAAACTTCATGGTCGTCTTAATGGGTGGTTTGCAAAGGCTATATCTCAAGGAGGAAAGGAGATTCTCCTCAAATCAATCGCCTTAACGCTTCCGGTTTATGCAATGTCAGTTTTCAAGCTGCCCAAAGGTACATGTACTAAATTAACAAGTGCAATGATTGAGTTTTGGTGGAGTAGTGGAGACTCGAGAAACATAATTTCTTGGGTGGCATGGCAGAAGTTATGCAAATCCAAAGAGTGTGGTGGTTTGGGCTTCCATGATATAGCAATGTTCAACCAAGACTACTTGGCAAGCAAGCTTTTAGAATCTGGACTAATCCCAACTCTCTGTTTGCTCAGCTTCTAAAACATCGGTATTTCAAGAACTCATCTTTCCTATCTTGTGTGGTTGGTTCAAGACCCTCCTATGCGTGGAGAAGCATACTTCATGGACGTGATTTGCTACAACAAGGCCTTATACACAGAGTTGGTAATGGATGCAACACGCTTGTGTGGACTGATAAATGGATTGAAGACAAACTACCACGCAACCCTCAATACCGTCAAGATGTTTTTGTGGATCTAACGCTCAAAATCCAAGACCTAATTAACCCAGTTGCTGGCTGTTGGAATGTGGCTAGGATTCATGAACTGTTTGTGGAGACAGATGTAGCTTTAGTGCGCAACACGTATTTTAAACTACAGCAAGAAGATAGAATGGTTTGGAGTTTCATCAAAGATGGAACTTACTCATCAAAAAGTGGTTATCGGTGTCTTGAAACATTAAGGGAACTTCAAGCTGCAAGACCTAGTACAACTCCACCACTAGAAAAGGATTTGTGGAGAAAGATATGGAAAATCAAGGCTCCCCCAAAAATCAAACACTTCCTTTAGCGTTCCCTGCATGGAGCTCTCTCCGTAAAAACTCAACTTCGGACCAGAGGAATCTTGGTGGACCCTATTTGCAGTTCTTGCTCTCAACACACACCAGAGACCATCTGCCATGTTCTATTCCACTGCACAGCGGCCAAATTGGTATGGGAAAGCCTCAACATCCCTCTTCCCTCTGCAGGTTTCTCCAAAAGCTCTGTTTTCCTCAATATGCATCACCTTTTGGCCCAATGGAACAAACCATCTATTGCTTGGCTTACTCGCACTTGCTTTCCATGGATCCTATGGCAATTATGGAAATCAAGAAATGTTCTCATTTTCGAACAAATAAGGTATGATCAGGAGTCTATCCTCAATAAAGCCAAGGAAGATGCTATGGAATGGTTGACTCTAAACTGTCCTGCTGTGATCCCACATGGATCTGATGACCACTCAACATCACGGGTACCCTCTCGTTCTCGGTGGAGCAAACCGCCTGCTGGGGTGGTGAAATGTAATATTGGAGCATAATGGGATGAGCAGACCAAAAATGGCGGAGTAGCGTGGATTGCTAGGGACTCTCTTGGTAAAGCCCTATTCCATAGTCGAAGATCATACTCCAATATGTCTTCCTTTCTGGAAACTGAGCTTTGGAGTTTCATTTGGGCCAGCGAAGCTGCACACGATCTAAAATTCCGGGAGGTTATCTTTGAATCCCATTTCACTCAGATTAAAGAAGCTCTCCTTCAACCTCAGCTTTTCCCGTTGTACCACAATTTAATCGAACGGGTCTTTCATTCGCTACAAGCTTTTGATAGCTGGACCCTTTCCTATTCATCAGAAGAAGGGAACCTTACTGCTCATCAGAAGAAGGGAACCTTACTGCTCAGTCGGTAGCAAAAAGCGTCATCACCTTTGGTTTTCACCAATCTTACACAGCACAAAATGGTCCTGCGTGGTTAGCACAACGCATCTCTGCAGATGCATCCGGGTCTAACTAGCGTGGCATCAAAATCTATGAGACAATAATCTTTCAACCCTTAAGGGGTCTCTGTTTTTTCGTTTCTTTAGAATGCCTACTGGCATGTTGCTTTTTTCTTTAATCTTATGTTTCAAGACTCATGTTTCTTCTGTTTGAGGCTTGTACTCTCTTCTTAATAAAAACCAGCGTTAAAAAAAGAAGCTAGTTACATTAACTATTTCATTATTCTCTGTTTCCATATCTTTCATCTTTACAAGATGAAATAAAAAAAGATGTTGATCAATGAAGAAAGCATAACTACCATAAAAATCATGGAAACATATATTCAAACACAAATTATTTACCGCAACTAAATCCCAAATCTTTCTATTGATATGATAAGTCAAAAGCAAATGGTTAACTAACTCTTCCTCCTCTCCACATACTTGACAATAGTTATCTGTCAGTAGATTTTAAGTTTTGTAATTACCGAAATGGCTTTAAAAAATTCATATACTTTTTAATGTGTCCGAATAAGGTTGAGTATTTCTTTTGTAATTAGACACATTAGCTTCTGTTCTGCTGTGGAAACAACTAAAAAAGTTTTTCACCTGATAAGACAAAAAAAAAATCATTTCTTACCGTAAGCATATCTTAGCAAAATCACATGCTAGTCTTTGCAGTACAAAAGTCATAAATACTAGGAAAATCCGTACGAAACACGGAGTTTAAAATTGATCCCCCAACGACAAATATTTATTAGATGATTCAATTTAAGAATTAATAATCTTGGTTCAAAAAAGTGATTAGTGTCTAATCATTCATTTAAAAACTGATGTATAATCGGTGAATGATACTGCTGACGTCTTATAGGCACGCCTTTGTGTTCGTAGTCTCTGAGCCGTTGATGTACTTCATTTAAATTTATTTGATATTTCATTTAAAGTTGTAGATTTGCATTGCCAAAGAAAATCTAATTAAAATACGTTTAAAACAAAAAAAACTGAGCCGAGCATCAGTTATCATCATAAAATATAATGAAAATAAAGAAAAAAATATATTATTATACAGTAAAAACTCTATAAAGTAATAATGTTGGGACCACCAAAATTTATTACTTATAGAGTTATTACTTTATGAGTAATGGTTAAAATAAATAAATAAAAAACTAATAGATAAATTTATAATAAAACTCAATTTAATCACTTAATGGTTAAAAATAATAAAAAGTTAACTAATTCTCTGTTAAAAGTTTAAAATACAATATAGTTTAAAATAATTTGTTTCTCCTAAAACATCACTTACTATGAAATAAAAGAAATATATAGCAGTTATTGTTTTATGATATTAGTAGGACAATATATTTGCATAGAATTTTTGAAAAATTTATTATCTTATTATCTTATCGATTTATGTTAAATTTTGCACAGCCCCGACTCGGGACCGGCAAAAATTATTAGTTTATCGAATTTATTAGTTTATCGAGTTTATTAGTTTATCGAGTATTACTTTATAGAGTTTTTACTGTAATAGATTTTGGGCTGAGACGTCTCGATAGAATGAGATATTTGATATCGTTTCATCCACGTGTCGTGATGTAATTAGACTAGAGTTAAAAGAAACAAATTAATCATTAAATATTGAACCATTAAATGTTAATGATACCATGTGTGAGTTCATTGTTAATGATGGTTTTAGAATAGCAACATCATCGATATTTCAAAAAAAAAAGTAAGCTTGGTTTATTACGTCCTAGAAGTTGTTTTCATCTTTAAAGTTATGTGATAGTTTCTTCCTTCTTCGTAATAGTTTGAGCAGTGTTGTAAAACGCGGCCTAGGCGGATGCCTAGGCGGCGCCTGGACACTAGGCGGATGCCGGGCGCCACGATTTTATATTATACGGTCATTTATGCGTTTCTTAAAAATACGGATGCTTATGCGGTTTAGGCGGACGTTTACGCGGTGTAGGCGGACGTTTATGCAGCCTACGCGGATGCCTAGGCGGCCATATAGAAAAATAAAAAATAATTTTTTTTTCTATCATATTGTATACTAAAAAATTTTATAAGCAATATTAAACTTATTACTTATTAGTTAAATTCATTATAAACATAAGTTTAGAAATTATATATTTATCAATATATATATTTTATGGTTTTTGAAATTATATTTTGAGATTATATGTATATTAAAAATTATACGTTTTTTATTTAAATTTTTATTTGAGATTATATTTAACTCTTTCATTTCTAAATATAAGATTTATTCATGTTTATAGATATATATACTTAATATATAACTATCCGTCTAGGCCCCGCCTATACTTCCGCGTATACAGTTAGGCGCTAGGCCCTCATTCGCCGCCTAGTAAGCGCCTAGCGCGTTTTAGAACACTGAGTTTGAGAGATTAATTCGAACACATACTAATTATTAACTAAAATAGTGATGGTTTATAAATAATATAACATATATTTAGTGGATGACAAAAAAAAAACAATGAAGTTTAGTAAATTTTGTTAGTGATAATTGTGTTATTCTTCAAATACAAATCCGAGTATATTTTGTTAGATGATAATAATATTAATAATAATAATAATATTATTATTTGTCACTTATTATGGCATTTAAGTGACTTATGATCTTTGCCTAGCAAGTAGATTGGTCTCACGATTGTCATGAATAACCTAAATATTTACCCTAGTTCTAGAAAAGTATTTTTTGAAGTACTAATTAACTGCTACTCCCTCTGTATTTAAAAAAATAATGTTCTAGATTTTTTTCTTATACTTGAAAGATTGATTTTCTACCTTCAATTAATGCTATTTCAGTTTTACGAAATTCATTAATGTTTTTTCCTACTGTGCCATTGGATATAATTATTGGGAAACAAAAAAAATAAGTAAAAAAAAATAGTAAACACAAATAGTTATTATATCTTAATATGTGTAAAAAACTTAAAACATCAATCTTTTAAATACAGAGGGAGTACTATATATTTCAACGCATCAAACATAGTATTTGACTATAGTATTAAATTTCTGGTTCACAGAAAAACTCTATTTTTTTGGTTCACATAAACACTCTATTTTTGCCATAATCTTTAAGAAGAAGAAAAATCAACCGTCATATTAAATTTTATATAAGTAACCGCTTCAAAATATGTAGAATTTAATGAATTTGCATAATATGAAGAATTTGCTGAATTTTTAGTGATTTCTTTCGGAATATGCTGAATAAATATCAAACATAAATGGTAGCCGCAAAATATGAAGAACTTGCAGAATTTTTGAAGATGTTAATAGATTAAATAAACTTATGAACAAATTAAACGACATTTTAATAAATACCCATTATATTTTTTACAAAACTGATTTTTTTATTTCTTAAAAGATTATATATCTAAATAGTTTTAAATTAAATGAGTCAATTTTAGATACATATAAGTATAATTAGTAAAATGATAAAATAAATTAAAGTACACAATTTTAAAATTCATAATTTATGATATAATATTTTGATACTAAAACTGAATTATTTTTCAGTAGACTCATTTAAAAATACTAAAAATTAATCTATAATTATAACATCTTTTTTTTTTTGGGATACTGCAATGTACCCATGGGTGATTTGGGGTATTTGGAAATCAAAGAATAAAAGGTGTTTTCAAGGTATAGAAGCAGATTTCATCTCTCTCATAAGGTCGGTGGAGAATGAATATTCGGCATGGAATGATGCCCAATTGAGAACACTGGAGGAGGATAGGATCACACGGCAAGACATCACTGCTGTGCCATTAATAACAAATGAGATTCGTTGTCAGGTAGATGGGTCGTGGAAGGATACAGAGACAATTACAGGAGTGGACTGGGTATGTCTTCAACAGCAACATGTGGTGATTCTAGGGGCGAAAGGCTTGGATCAACGGCGATCACCTCTACATTCGGAGGTGGAGGCTTTGGTGGGGGCCATGTCCTGCATTTTGGAGAAAGGCGTAGATTGTAACAATTTCGAGACGGATTGTGCAGAGCTGGTCAACATGGTCACGAATCCAGATGAGTGGCCAAGTTTTGCGGTTCTACTGGAGAAGCTTCGGAGTTTAAAAGTGCGCATACCAAACTTTTCACTATCGCTAGTTCCCCGGTCTGTTAATCGGAAGGTGGATTGTCTAGCTCGATCGGCAAGAAATCGTGCTTTCAAATTCTCGTATGTAAACATCATTCCGCCGCATTGGCTCACCAATTCGGCTGGAATCTTCTGATTAATAGTTCTGTTGCCAAAAAAAAAAAATTATAACATCTTTTAATAATCATACAATGTAATAAATAAATTAACTTATAATATTACACATGTAGCTTATAAAAGTAGGCATGACCAAAATCTAACCGTAACCGTATTTCGGACCGTAACCGTATCGTTTTAAACCGTAACCAAACCGTAACCGTATTAAACGGTTGAAAAACCGTAACCGTAACCGTGAAAGATGATTAGTTATGGTTAAACCGTAATCGTTAACCGTAACCGTTATTTAACCGTAACCATATTAAAACCGTCGGTTAACCGTAAGGTTAAAATTTTAACCGTAACCATTTTAAAATAAAAATAAATTATGTATAATCAATTATGTATGATAAATATGACATAGTAAAATTATGTGTAATTGATATTTATCGAGTCTAATATTATAATATTTAATTAGAAAAAATTAAATCAATAATAACTAAATATTAAAACTGAATGTGCTAAATTGATTATTTTCTAACTAATATAAATAATATTAAAACACATCAAATTTACAATAAAAATAAATAAGATTAGAAAAACTATTAATTGTAACAAACAAAAAAGATCGTGGTAATAAAGTTATGCCTATAAACATGACATCTAACTAATTTGATGAGAATATTGTGAATTATGTTATATTTTATTTAAACGCAAAGATTTACTTAAGTTTGAAATAAAATATGGTCGTTTTCGTTACACAATATAAATGATTTTGACTAATTGACTTTGTTAAGATAAATTAGTTGCCGTTTGTTTTAGAATTTTAGTACTATTTCCCACGATTGTACGACCATGACTTTTTAAAATATATTAAAATATATTTTCCATAATATAATTGTTTAAATATTTATTTTTAAAAATTTACATAGTTATATAATTATAACCTAAATATTAACCGTATCTAACCGTACCGTATATAACCGTAACCGTTTCAACCGTAACCGTTTTAACCGTATATTAAATGGTTAAGGTTAAAGTTAAAAGAAATTGATAACCGTAACCGGTGGTTAATAAACCGTAACCGCAATAACTGTAACCGTGGTCATGCCTATATAAAAGTATTAAAGACATATCACAAATTAAAAAATTACTTATGTAACTTCATTTTTAAATATATATTAAAATAGAAATTCACTAATGAAACGCATCCCATATCTGTTGTTTTATTCCCTCTCATATTATCTGCATATGAGCTTTTTCTGTTATTTTAATCAATTATTTCCATTAATACAACTAAAATGATTTTAAAAACCTTGATAGTTAAAATACTTAATCATAACTAGTTATAATTCTGATTAATTATAACAATATACAGTCTTTTAGGTTTTAATATATTTTAAAAATTAATTAAACAAAATATGCATTTGAAACAACTTATGTTAATTGTGGAAGAACTATTGTAATATCAAAGAAGAAGAAAAAAATTATGAGAAAAAAATATAACTTGTAAGCAAATTTTGTTTTTTCGTACATTCTTCAAATTCTTCAGATTCTATTTTTTTTCATTAAATAGTAAATAAAGAATATGCAGAATTTGCAGAATATACAAAATTAGTACTATCTCCGTGCTACGCCTGGATATTCTTTTACCACAAACAAAACTTGAAGTATAATTAGTTAACCATAAAACGCATATGAGCAAACTAAGTTAAATTTTTGAAATAGAAATTTGCATTGATCCTTCTTTATGTCTTGCTCTCTTTCTCTTGTTTTTTAAATTAATTCATTGTGTATCACCACCATCTGCAAACAATCTTACAAATCCAACTAAAACAATGAAAAAGTTTAGAAAAAAAAATCAGTATGTAACATAGAAACGTTAATGAATTGAAAACACATGAAGGGACAAAGTGTAGCATAATGTTTCTTCAAATTCTAGACTTGTTTAACAATTCTTCAAAGGAGAATTGTATTTATGCGATAAAGAAAACTTTGAAAAAATTACCTTCGAAAACCATTTCATTGAGGTTTTCAAATCCATTTGTTCAATGAATAAAGAGGTAACCGTGTGCTTGAATTTGATCCAACTGTCTACGGTTGATTTCTTTACACATACATAATGTAGAACAAAAATTTGGCACACTACGAGATAGGAGATGAATCACGATAAGAAAACCATTAAAGGAAGAGATCAGAGAAGTGGAGTCGAGATACAAGATCTCTTTCCTTAGCTCTAAGAATCTCCCGCAGTGCGACGGGTTTGATAGATTCACGAGTCCCAGGATAAAACCACAATAACCGTGTTCGCAAGCACTCGAACGACGATTCTTTACGAACTGATAGACTAAGATACTCTCGAAGAGACACTTACTGATGAACAGAGAGATTGTTGTTTGATATTTTGATAGAGTTTTCGTGAATGTTTTTGTTTCAGAGCGTGTCAGAAGCAACGAGGAAGAAGACTTCCTTTTAAAACCGACAAAGAGGAGCAGTTTTTTGAGAAACCGCAGAGAAGTTATTTTGGACAGTTGCAACCGCACTAAAACACAGCGTGTTGGGCCAAGAAACGAGAAGGCTTTTCTCTGCTCATTTAGTTGGTCAAAAAAAAACAACGGCCCAATAACCCAAGCCCGTGCCCGAGCCCAGCCTGATTCGGTTCGGTTCGGTCGGCGCGCGTGTGGGATTCTCTTCCTCTCTCTTTCATGGTATATAGCTCTTGTTATTTTTGGAACATAAGCATATGAGTAACTCCTTATATACCACTTGAAAAATTCACAAATTTTAGATGTGGGACTTTTACATGTCACTTACTTAATAAACCTAAAAGCTTTTCTCATTCACTTTTCTACTAAATTTGGATAACAAAAAGTCCAATACAAGGTCCATTTGTTTATACAAAATATTGTTTCTAACACACAATGTAAGGAGAAAGAGCTTTATGCCTTGATCCAAATTCTCTAAACGCTGAACTCACCAAATCTGTTTGTGAAGAAGATTGCTTGAAATTGAAAAATTATTAAAGAACATTTAGACAATTATGATATATGGTGAAAGATCATGGTGATATAAAGGGATGATCGAGAGATTTGTGGGAGGGAAATTTGAAAAGAAAGTGGGTGGTTAAATTAGAAAGTGGAGTCATTGAGAGGTAAAATTGTTCTTCTGATTTTTCTAGTTAACGTTAATAACTTTTAAATTGTGGAATTTTAAAAATTATTAATTTCCACTTGCCACTACTTGATTGCTCAAGTGACTTGTGATTTAATAGTAAAGAATATGCAGAATGTGTAAAATGTGTGTTACCATTTAGGTCATGATTATTGGTGATTTTCTTAGAGTTTCATAGTAACTAAAAACTTAAAAATATTAAAAAGTTCAGAAAAAGAGGAGATATGTATCAAAGAAGTAATTCGTTCAACACAGTAAAAAAAAACTTAGATGTCACATGTCTTATAAAGACCCATTAGTTACTTATTTATTAATTGAATACTTAAATAAATAATTAAACTAAATAAAAACAATTTAAATATTACATTTAAGAGATGGAAAGAGGATATTACGAATAATCATGCTCTTAGAGCCATAGATTTGTTTTATTCTTGTCTCATTTTCTTGGGTTTTATTGAGAAGGGTTACATGTATTTTAGAAACATGTTCAAGGTGACTTAAATGCCATATGCATACGAATAAAGGCCCCTATTCGAAGAGCGAAAACGAAAAACCGTGCTACGGTAGAATATCAATACCACAGATTTTCTATTGATATCAGCTTTTAAACATATTATATTCCATATGTTCCCAATTAGTTATCATTTAAAAATTCATATGAATTAAATACGATTAAAAAAAAGTTGAATGAAACTAATTTAAAAAGGATGGGTAATATTTTTAATTTTATATATTCACATGATCAAAGAGGGAAAAACTATAAATTTGTCAGTCTCTTTCTTTTACACGTCAAGTGTCTATCTAAGTTCATCCAATTTTGAATTTTCTAACAAAAGAGAAACCATTTGATAGTTTTTTTTGGTCGATGTTCATTTGGAAAACATACCATGGGAAATTGGGAATGAACCGATCCATGAACCACTGTCGTACGACTCGTAGCCAACCAAATGTTTTTCGTAATTTTGGGTAGATATTTTTGATTTCCACTATGGAAAGATGGAAACTGTAGACATATTTTGTTCAAATCAATTAAAAAAAAATAAAAAAGAAGAGAGATTACATACAATCTTACAAATATCTAAGAGAAAACGAATATAAGACCACCTGTCTCATGATGACGTACAAAGACCATAAACTCCCATAATTATTTGGTTTCTTCCTATAATTTATTGTCATAATGCCTTATGTGGAATCCAACGAATCTTATACGACAACAATGAAGATTAGTGTAAGATCGCATGTATAAATCTCCTCGACACATGGAGAAACCTAAGTGGTTATCAACTTACAATAATCAAGCACCATCAAATTCTTTTACTTTACTTGTGCCTTTTAAAGAAAATGTTAATTAAGGAAGTTAAATAAAAAGTTAAAAAACAATAATCATACTCCCTCTGTTTTATATTAGTTGTCATTCTACGCTTTTTATTTGATCTTAAATTAGTTATCGTTTTACATTTTCAATACACATTTATGATTAATTTTCTATGTTTACCTATATTCTTTCAGCTTATTAATTACAAATATCAAATAAAAAACATACTGTATTAATTAGGAGTAAAACATAATTTTTAAATGTTTTCTTAATTGATTTGAAATCACCTAACACGACGGAGTAATTAATAACTCTTGCATTAAACCCCTAGTCATATACGTGGCAACAAGATAGAAGTTCCTGATAACTTTAGCATAAAAGGATTATTCTATTGGATTTGATGCCTGGTTACAGCATGTTACCCAATGCCTTAACATTATTTATTTAATACTGCATGAAATTTGAAAATGATATGATAATTAATAGCCCTGTAATATCCCCGTTTAGTGTACATGAGAATGATGAAGCTTGGGCGACTAATTATAACATTTAAACAACCGGTTTCATTCTTTTTGTTAAGTTCCGATTAAATCGGTATAATTAATTTTGGTTATTTCTATTCAGAATTTGTTTTTTACCCTAATTTGGATACAAATTAAAACGTACCAACAATTTAATTGAGCCTAGAAGAGGCTGTATCAGTAATTTGAAGACGATTATGCCTTTAGAGGTCAAGAGTTGAATGGACAGACGAAAGGGTATGTACGAGAGAGTTATGAAAACGACCTATGAAAAGGAGTAAAGAGAGCACCCAAGTTCTTCTAAGTTCTAAATCTTTTTATCTCCCAATTAAGATTCTTTTTTTATTTTCCTTTTTGTGTCTACACTAATTCTATTTTTTTTTCTTTGGATAATATTTGTTGGATAGGCTAATTATTCTTATTACTAATTAAGTACTTGTAGAACTATTTTTGTAATTTAGGCTTGAAAAAGTGTATAATTATATTGTAAACTCCCATTGAATTTTCTTTTAGATAGTGATAAGTGATAACCTTGTAGTATTTGATTCCAGAAACAACATAACTTAAAAAATGTAAAAAGATCTTTGTCTTGTCACTAGTCTCTATCTTGAACAAAACAAAAAAAGTGGTGGAGCCAAAGAGTTAGAATGAGTGCATATATAAATACTGAAAGGGGGCAGAGAGAAAACAGAATACAACACAACACACAAAGGCAAAAACAGAGGAACAACACATAGGTTTCATAAGACAGAGAGATAGAAAGAGATTGGTGGGTCTGAGGGAGAAGAGAAAAGCTAATTCTCTTCTTTTTTTAGCTTTCACTAAAAGTAAAAAAGTTAAGTAAGAAGCAAGAATGAGTTTGTGGGGAGTGATGGGAGGAGGCTGGGGAATGGTAGAAGAAGGATGGAGAAAAGGGCCTTGGACTGCCGAAGAAGACCGTCTTTTGATCGATTATGTGCGCATTCACGGTGAAGGCAGATGGAACTATGTGGCGAGGCTCGCGGGTTTGAAGAGAAATGGCAAAAGCTGTAGGTTAAGATGGGTTAATTACCTCAGACCAGACCTCAAGAGAGGGCAAATCACTCCTCATGAAGAAACCATTATCCTTGAGTTACATGCTAAGTGGGGCAACAGGTAATTTACTTTAAGCTTTTGATTGTTTATCTCTTCAAATAAAGACCACAATCCTTAGTATGTAAATATAATTTTCTTTTCTTAACTTTTTAGTTACTCAAATAAGTGACTTTGTGTCTTTTCTTGTTTTTCAATGGTTTTGTTGTCTGATGATTTTGTAATTATAGGTGGTCAACGATTGCACGTAGTTTACCGGGAAGAACAGATAACGAGATCAAGAACTATTGGAGAACCCATTTCAAGAAGAAGACAAAGTCTCCAACAAACAACGCAGAGAGGACGAAGAACCGAATCTTGAAGAGGCAACAGTTTCAGCAACAAAGACAGATGGAATTGCAGCAAGAACAACAGTTGGTTCAGTTCAATCAACTCGACATGAAAAAGATTATGTCTTTATTAGACGATGACGACAACAACAACAATGGTGATAATAACTTCAGCAGTAGCAGTAGCGGTAGCAGCGAAGGCGGTGCGTTCTATGTGCCTCATCAGATCACACATTCAACCACTACAACAACTTCTGTTTATGACCCAAACAGTAACGGGTATTATCCGGTGGTTCCGGTGCCAATACCTGAGGCTAATGTCAATGAAGATAACGCGATTTGGGATAGTTTATGGAATCTTGATTTGGAAGGACAAGGAGGAAGCTTTAGTGGTGGTGGTGGTGGTGGAGCTTGTGCTCCAAGGAAGCACTGTTTCCAGAACTTGGTCATTCCTTTCTGTTAGCTTGACCTTCAAGTATCTTTATCTGCCGGAAAATTATAAAGTAAAACTCGACCCACAAGTTAGGTCGAGTTTGAGTTTGGTTTCGTTTTTTCTTTTTGATATTTTCGGTTTAACATATAAGTAGTTTGATATGAATTGTGTGTGATGTAAGAAGCTCATATGGGCAGTTCCAAGTTCAAAATAAATTTTGTTACTTGCGAATTTTAGTGAACCAAAAATATCTTCTTGATGAGATGAACAGACTTTAGTAAACTATTCCAAGTTGGAATATTATAATGAGATTTTTGTAGATTACTAAAACTTTTTTGAATTTAGTTCTTTTTAATAGTTACGACTTAGGACTTATGATTCATTTTGGTTATGAGATATTACTGACTAGGATTCCAGTATGTACTTCACTCTTTTACTCTTCTCTATATGGAACCTTTTCAAATTGCAAAGCCAATTAGATAATTTTTCGGATCATCATACATCTAATCTAACTAGACTGGTCCGACCAAGATCATATCAAAAGATTTCGTAGTTTTAGAAAAACTAAATATAAATCCGATTTTTCGGGGAAATAAGTTATGAATCCGACTTCCTTTAAGTGGAAGCGAGTTCTTGGAACACCATTTCATCTCATTAGAGCTAATGAATGCTTTAATTATTATCATTAGTTTTTCTTTTAATTGAGCCATTCAACTTCTTCTTTAGCTATATACTGCCTCCGTTTTTTTATTATTGACTAGGGGCTTCCCCGCCCTACGGGCGGGTTTTACGGTGAAGTATTAATTTTTTATTTTTGAGTTGTTCTCTTTTTGAACCGTTAATTGTTTTTATTTTTATCTTTGAGTTGTTCTCCCATCTATATTTGTATATTGGTTGAACGAAATTTTGAAGGTTCTTCATGATTTCAAATTTGTATGTACTTTTAGAAATGATTTATTTGCCAAAAGAGCTAAGGGTGCTTTATTTGCTTACTTACTTATGATGGTGCATGATATGCATTTTAACTACCACAACCACCAGAATAACCTGAGCTTGTAAAGCAACAAAATGCAAATGATCTTCCAAGTACCTTCTTTATTTTTCCTACTTTCTACTGCAAAGCATGTGATGATTTTGAAATATTCTCCATCTAAGATTCCACTTTTTGTATCACACTATCCTAGCTAACGGAGTTTGATTATCTATTAGAGTAAATATAGATTAAAAATATAAACATATAATGTAGATAATATCATCAATAAAATTTCCGTAATCTAACATGTCATGAGGGCCAAAGAAGTCGCGCCAAACACACATTATCTTTATGGTGAGAAACTAAACTGGTATATTTACAATAATTAAAAAGTTTCTTCTCCATATTTGTAATCGATCCAAAATTAATAACTTAAATCAGCATAAACAATAAGATCCAGTAAACAATTGAACAAAAGTTTACTATTTCGGTCATTCTGACTTTAACTTACTTTGATCTAAGCTTTTATCTCGATGATCATGATTTGGCTTTCCATCACGTCATTCATCTATGTACCTTGATGTATCATGTTTTGTTTTGTGGGCATCACATTGGTATAGAAAAAAATATAAGGAATCAAACAAAGATTAGTAGCAATCATGTTCTTAGAGACTATATTGATCTCATTCATTTACAGACTTTAAAATTCAACTGTTAGATAAAATTGCAATTACGGACAGAATGATTTTTGCCACTTTCCTTATTCACCTGCTATTTTGTTGTCTTAAATAAAAAGTTCAGTGTTTTGATATTATATTCAAAATATGAGTGAAATTGAAAGTGATCCATTTGTCAATAGTATGAGTATGAAAGAAATATGCCAAGAGAATAGATGAATGAAAACCCAAACATCTTACCGTGGTATGTTGATATAAAGTACGTTGAATCCATTCGATATTTGAAACTCATGAGTCCTGATTAATCCCACAGTGCTTGACCCACTATAATGATTTATTTCATCATTGGAACATATTGTGAGATCAGATTCCTTCATGAGATTTGCGGTTACAAACACATCAACATCAACATCGACATACGGTAATTGACATACGAGTCATCATCATACCCCAAACTTGAGCTTTCTTCCAGCCCAACTCTGCAAAATTACCGTCCAGTCCTACTTTAGAAAATATTTTTCGCTTGGTTGATTGGAAACTCAACATAACTATACAGAATTAATGGCAATAAGGAAATGGCGAAACATCATAAACTGAAACCTGGAAGCATGGATACATGGAGTAATATGGAGACCGAGGACCTTAGTTTTTGTCTCAAAAGTTTGTTATTGAGGTTTGAAATCCCAATCAGAAGCTGCATATACATTAAAGTATGTTTGCTAAACACAATTACATTGGAAAAATTACCAGATTTCGTGACATTGAACGTCGAAGGCGGGTGTGATGGGAGGTGGTTGGCGTAGGTCGACATCTCCAGGAGACGTATATCATACGTATCGATGCCTCTCCTCTGCTTCTAAATTGAAATGATGCAATGGAAAATACTTATAGATTAGAGCTTGAACTTAACACCTAAGAGGAACAAAGGGTTGAGCACAACATATGCCAAACAATATCAAACACATAAAAACCAAAAATATGCCAAATGAAATCAAACCCCCAAAAACATGTATGAGATTTTGATCATCAACTTCTAAAATAGGAATGATAGGAGAACTTACAATTCATAACATATAATAAGGGGTCCGAGCAGACGACAATCATTCCAGCATAAGCACAAAGATGGAATGAAATGTTGTGAGGTGACCCACCTTGGTGCCAACTGTTCCAGAAAATAATAGAGAAAAAAATTTCGAGTCACTCCAATAACCTCAAGAGAGGGAAAAATAACCTCAAAGTGAATGATTTAACTTAAGATTTGTATATTTCGTAAACCCATTCGTGACCTATTCCGAGCAAGTTGTTTTTGAGAGCAAACAATGTTATGAAAGTGAATTGAATCAATGACAATTAGCATGTGGAGCGAAAATTAAAGATATTTAAGAATGAGAGATCACCTTGTTTCGGTTTGTAAAATGCTGCACTATCCCAAAGGAAGACAAGATCGTTGAATAAGTTTACTTGGTGGCTTAACGTATAAGATCTTGTTCAAAATTTTGGATCATCCATGGCATTGATCATGTGAGTGCTGGTGTCTTCTTCCTTGTTTAAAGCACCTGCAAATATCACCGATAAATCAAACCAAAAAAGAGTAAATAAACAACTTTGGAGAGTTTAGATATAGGAATCCAATTAACTTCAGTTGGTGTAGACCGGACATAACCCATGATCGTGATCATATTCTCTGCTAATTTGGATCTAGATATGCATAACACAGAAAATAGATTATATGAAGAGGAAAAATAAGATGCAGAATTTTAAAGATTGAGAGTAAAAATATATGTTCAATGGTACTTGTAATCAAAGGTCTAGTGCGTTTGGGTACCCACCGATTCCAGCAGTCTTGCAGCCTCAATACCTTTCCGATGTTGAAGATGAGATCTTCTTGTAGAAGATTGTGGTATTGCTGAGTTTGGGTTGGTGGTATTAAACAATCGATACCAGAGTTTTGCGAGGAGGAACATGGAATTGAACATGTTTAAGGTATGAATATATGAAAGAGAGGAGAGGAATGCATGACCTTCTCGTCTATGCCGGCTGGTGCACGGTTGTTGATGGTGCTGGACGAAGACCAGATCGAAGGAGGCGGCTGATTATATGGTGAGTGGAGTGGCATGCCTTAATTCGTCGAATGTAACATAGTTCATATGGTTCGATTCAGAGAGCTATTGATTACTAAGTTAAGTTTGGGTGAGATTTTGGGGATTTTAAGTAAGATTATAATATAGTGTAGGTGTGTGCGTTTTACGCTTGAAACGTACCAGTGGAATCTGGAAAGAATAGTAATGAGGGGAGAGGAGGAGTTTTTTGGATTATAGCAGTGAACTTGTGAGTTTCATAGATGAAACGCTCGGTTTGTAGAGAAGTCGCGAAAGTGGTAAGGAAGAAGATGAGATAAATTACAGTGTGGGCTTTTAGTTTCGAGGCCCAATAAAAGTTGTATTGTTGAGTTGGTGACATGGTATAATGATTGCCCGAGGAAATTCATAATTTTTTGCCCATGTGGCATGCTTCAAAGGCCAAGAATTATTCCCCTTTTATATAAAGGAGACTAGGGGCTTCTCCGGGCTACGCCCAGATTTTGTGATGAATTGTGAAACTTTTACCGGTATTTTAAGTTTTGTAGTTCTTTTCTTATAGGACCGATAATCACATTTAGTTGGTTTATTGATTTTTACTCTTTATGTGTAAACTTGTTGAATGGATTTAGAGGATATCTTAAAATAATAATATCCTGGACTACATTGGAGTTTGTTAATTATAAATTTGTTTGTTAGTATTGTTGTAGTTTTATGATAATAGTATTTTAAATTAGTTAATGATAAATTATGTTTACTTTTACTTTGTGGTGAACTTTAATTTTATGATTTTGGGGTAAATTTTTAAAAAATATATAAGTATTTTAGAGGTTTTTAGTTGCTTTCTTATAGAACTCATAGTTGGATTTTGTTGGTTTAATTGGTATTTCAATCATTTATATTTGTTGAATGTATTTTTTTGGCTTCGCTCAGATTTTTTTTGACAATCAAAATTTCAGTAAAATATTCCACCAAAATCGATAAATTCAATTTGGCACAAAATTGTTCATAAAACATGGTTCCAAAAATCTAAAATGTGTAGAATGGGATAAAGAATCCGTCTTTAAACTAATAGAACTAACTTTTAGTTGTGTAGATGTTTTTTTGAAAATCTTTTGGAACTTCGTTAATTGTTTATTTGTTTTACTTTAAATTTTTGTTAGTATCATTTAGTTTTCTAATGAATATTTTGTTGGGATTTATTTTTGTAGAATATGTTGCGTAGTTTCCTTTTTACCATATGTTTTTAGCATTTTTATCTTATTTTTTTTTTACCATTTGTATATTATATGAAATAATTTGTTCATTAACACATAATAATGAATATGCTTTTTATAAAGTCTTTATTTATTTATTTCAAACGTGACTTTACATAGTAAAATTTAGTTTTATTTTTCTCAGTTTAGAATAGACTTTTTTTAACTCACAAACAATTTGGACCATGAGAACAAAGAAATGAAAAAAATAAAAAGAAGTATTGGTGCGCACCATCTGATAGTCGGTAGGAGTTACCATCACTAAAATTTTTTTCAGTTCGTTGCCGTCGTTATATGGATTATGAATTACTATTTGATTGCTTACTGAAACACATATACAGCAAATAGCAGGAGATACTTCAAAGTTGGTTATTTTACATTTTGAATTTCTAATCGTCATCTTATGTTTTAAGTTCATAATAGTCAGCTGATATTATAAATTGGGTAACTAACAATCTATAATTTTTAGAAACTATAAGTATAGAACAATAATAAAAATCAAGAAACACCTCAACAACAATTATAAATCAAATGACAACTAAAAACTATTTCACCAATCACAACCAAAAACTGGAAAAGAAGGTCGAAACTTGAAAGAACATTTAAGAGGAAAGGTGAAACGACCTGACCCGTTTTTTTTTTTTTTAACAATAAACCCTTGGTCTCGGACTAGCATTCCCATAAATGCTATCCTCAACAACCAAGCAAATCACACAGACAAAAATACAACGGATAACAATAAACCAAATAAAACCAGTTCATTAAACCAAGCAACCAGTTCAACAACAACCAAACATTCCAGAACTAACCAACAACTTAGCCAGTTCTAACGACAATACGGAAACAATAACCAAACAACCGGGACCCTAGATCACCCTCCTCTTCGTAGCCATAATTCCACGGTCACACTTGCCTTTACCTGCATCACATGGCAAAAAGAGATGCGTGAGTATTATCACAAATACTCAGTGAGGCGGTCATCCCATCTACTCGGCCAATTACCAAGGTAAATGAAACACCAGGAAAACACACAACACAATAAACAACAAGCAAAACAAAATCACATGAATGTCGATTGACACCACCTCGCAGTGACGCTAGGATCGAGCCATCTCCTCTCTGGCTCGATTCTAAGCCTGCGGAAACACGATCACCTGCAATAAAATTTCAACAAATACACAGAAACGATTGCACCACACAAACATCTCCATCAATCAATAATCCTACTATCAATCAACCTAACACCAGGAATCCTAATATTCCATCCACTTGGGACCATGGTCACGCACTCACCTTAGCCTAATAGTTGCCTCAGACCTCAACCTCTGACAACTCTCCTCCTTTGCCTAATGAACAAGGCAAACCAAACCAGTCGGTTAACCCAAACAGAAATAGTGGTTAAACCAACCAACCAAACCAATCCGGTTAACTAAACCAATCTGGTTAACTAAACAAAACCAAACCAAACCAATCCGGTTAACTAAACCAAACCAAACCAAAATAAACCAAACCGGTTAACTAAACCAACCAAACCAATTCGAGTTTCTCCTAAACCGGATTAGGGTTTTCTAAAAACAGAAACGACACGCCGACTTCGAAAGCACACTGAGAACGGAGATTACCTCAGAATCATGATCGAAAACCTGATCTAGAATTTTGAGACCAAGACCTTTCCAACGATATGCAGATCGTTTCCTAACTCCTTCTGGTTCGACGGGAAAACACCCACGAAGTAGACTGATCGCAGATCCAATTCTGCACGAACCTCTCTCGGTAAAACAACAATAAATCTCAGAATACTCATCCAAAAGACAATCCTATTTTGCCTAAAGCTAGATATAAGAGTGGAGAACTTACCCTAAAAGTTTCACTCCAATCCAGACAGATTAGAAAGTCCGATCCTCTGTTCTTCTAAAACGCGTCAGAACTGACTTCATCCCATTCTTTTCTACAAACACCAAAACGAATTCTCTTCTCTTCTCTTCCAATCTTTCAGCCTCTATCACGTTTTTCTGCACAAAAGGGAGGCTTCTCCCTCTTATAAACGAGCCCTAGGGTTCCCTTAACCCAAACAAGCTAAACCGGACAATTAAAATTAAACCATTCGGTCCAATTCAATTCCCTTCTCTAAATTTTTGGTTCACGGGCGTCACAATTCTCTCCCACTAAAACTGGATTCGTCCTCGAATCCTCTAACACTACTCACCAAGCTAACCCCTGGCCAACCCGCCAGTAAAACCAGAGACTACATCTCCCAGACCCTCTCGAGGTTCACATCCGTCCTATGCACATAGACCCGTCTCAGACATTGATTGCCCATAGCTCATAACCACCATCTAGCTTTCGGGATCGTCACCCCTCAGCTCTAGGTGTCTAGTATCAACCCACCTCAGTCCGCGCAGTCCTGACGGTGTTCGATACTCAATCATCTCCACACACCTCAATCCATCAAGACACACAGTCTATCAAGCTCTCGGTATGCAGAGATCTGCCAGAGGTCGCAACCTCCCAAACTATCCCCATACCCTCACGATCTCAGTCCGCGCAGTCCGGACGAACGATCGGTATGCGGGGAACCCACTGTCCCCCGGAGAGACGCATCTCTCAAGATCTGCCGGAGACTCATCTCCAAGAAAGAACAATGTCTATCTCTGAGCTATGCAATCAATTCCTAACGTCTATAATGCACCTCTGATCGGAACTACCTCCTAAGATCTCACATGATATTCCCCTCCCGGAATACCATCACAATCGTGATCATCACAGATCACCCGGACCATCCCTCACCTCGGATGTCCCTGCAGAGTCTCCCCGGAACTAGACAGTTCTAAACACCGTAAAACTTCTATTCCGAGACTCTCTCACATACACATACACAAACCGTTAGAGTCCCCACCGAAACTGGCAAGTTCTATCCGCAATAAAACTTCCATTCCGAGGTTCTCTAACCACAAACACATGACTCTCAAAGTCAAACATAAGAAAAAAAAAAGAAAAAAACAATTTCTTATTCACTGGAAAAATGTCATAATCATTACAACTTAATGAAAATACAAAAATCCACAACCAAAAACCTCACCACACACGGTGATCACAACACAAAACCGAGACTGAAACCCACAAAGAAAAACGAATTCACTCTTCTGCTTGCTTCTCGAACCACTTCTTGAACTTCGTTTTCATCTTTGCCTCTGGTTCCCAAGTCTCCTCCGGAATACCGTCACAGTCCCACAAGACTCTCAACAACGGTACTCTCTTCCGGCGCAGAACCTTGATACTTCTCTCAAGGATCCTAACCGGCCTCATCCCAACAGTCAGATTTGGCTGAAGATCCGCAGGAATCGTCACTGCTACCTCCTCAGAAGCATGCAAGCATCTCCTGAGTTTCGAAACATGAAAAACATCATGGAATTTCTCCATAACCGGAGTCAGCTCCAACCGATAAGCAACTGGTCCCACACGTTCCACAACCCGGAACGGACTCATGTACCTCGTACTCAGCTTATCCTCGGATATGGACCTGTTCAGACCCCGCATCATAGCCATCTTGAGATACACTCGATCTCCGACTGCAAACTCCAACTCTTTCCTTCTCCTATCGGTATAACTCTTCTGCCGATCCTGGGCTTCTTTCATGTTCAGCTTCACAACACGGATCTTCTCCGTCGTGTCCTGAACAAAATCAGCCCCAAAGATGCTCCTCTCCCCCACTTGGGTAAAACATAGCGGAGTACGACATGGCCTCCCATACAACGCCTCAAAAGGAGCCATTCCGATACTCGCCTGAAGACTGTTGTTATATGCGAACTCCACCAAACTCAGGTGATCCGCCCAGTGACCACCCCAATCTAGCACGCACATCCTCAACAAATCTTCCAGTGTCTGAATCGTCCTTCCGGACTGCCCATTCGTCTGCGGATGATTAGCTGTACTCATGTGCACCTTAGTGCCCATCTCAGCCTGAAAAGCCCTCCAGAACACTGACGCAAACCTCGGATCTCGATCCGACACAATACTCGCCGGCACACCATGCAACCTCACAATTTCCTTCACATATTTCTTAGCCAAGACCTCCGCTCCATCTGTCTTCTTAATGGCCAGAAAATGTGCTGACTTAGTCAGACGATCCACAATCACCCAAATCGCGTCATAGGTCCGAGAAACTGGCAACCCTACCACGAAATCCATAGTGATCATGTCCCACTTCCACTCTGGAATAGGTAGACTCTGTAATAAGCCACTAGGAACCTGATGCTCAGCCTTCACTAACTGACACACATTGCAAGCTGCAACCCAATCTGCCACATCTCTCTTCATCCCGACCCAATGATAATACCGTTTCAAATCCTGATACCTCTTAGTCGCTCCTGGATGAATCGAAAACTTACTCGCATGAGCTTCTCTCACAATTTCCTGCCTCAGGTCCTCATCCTTAGGAACACAGACTCGTCCATGCACTAAGATAGTCCCGTTAGCAGAAACCTGATAATCGGAACCAGTAGCCTTGGAGAGATCTATCAACACCGGATCCTGCTCCTGAGCTACTCGGATCCTGCTCAATAGATCCGCCTGATCCGCCGCCGTTAACCCCAGCGGTTCCTCTGAAGTAACACACAACCTCAAAGTACTAAGCACGCTCACCAGATTCTCCACATCCCGCTCCTGAGATGAATCATACCTCCTCCGCCTAAGAGCATCCGCCCCTAGCTAAGTTCACCGCGACGGTAAACTAAAGGTAAACTCAAACCACTACAACTTCTCCCATCACTTCCGCCTCCTAAACTAAAGACCACCGAAAAGGAACCTACTCCACTAACCACTTGGTCATGGAATGAGCCGTACTCTCAAGGCCTTTTGATGCAACTCCTAAAATAACCTACCAACCCGAGAACTACTACACTTAGTCTCATTCCTCGGTCTAGGCAAAATCTCAGCTCGATGGCATCTTAACTGGATCCACAGAGACTCCCCTGCAGAAACAGTAAGACCCTGAAAAACCCATTCCCACTTGACAGAAACTGCGCTTGCTCATCCTAGCAACCAGCTTCTACTCTTGCAACTTCCCAGAACTACTCTCTCCTTGCTCATGCTCCCCAGGATTCTTCGAATACCCCAAGATGCCATCGATGAAGTTAATCACGAACTCATTCAGATACCACTGAAAGGCTTCGCTCATCAACCTCATAAATGCAGCTGGTGCACTCGTCAACCCGACAAGCACCTTTACTAACTCCACCCTACTCATGACTCGTCAAGAAAACCGTTTTCCTGACAACCACCTCATCAATAGAATCTGGTGTTAACCGGATGCCAAGTCATCCTTGAAGAACCAAGTAGCCCCTCACAATTGATCCAACAACTTATCAATTCTAGGAAGACGAAACTTGTTCCTCATAATGACTCGGTTAAGCCCTCGATAACCGAAGCACAACCGGAAACTACCACAATTCCTCATCACCAACATCACCGATTCTTCTAACTCTGCTGGAGCCATCCTGTAAGGTGCCTTAGATAACGGCGTCGTCCCAGGCTCTAACTCAATCGTGCGAGATTCCGACCGCGATGACGGCAATCCCCGCAGCGACCGAAAGACATCCTCACGCTCCTGGACAACCCGACTATCCCTCACTGCAACCTCACCTACAGACTCCGCCAGCAAAATAGTCTCCGAGTAAGCCTCGCAACGTCTCAGTCATAGCCTCAACCTGCACCCAAGAGATCACGAGACTCTCAGAAGTCGGTTTCACTCCCTGACAAACCAACTTTCTCCACCACGCTCAAACATAACACGACTCCGGTGACAATCCAGATGAACTCTGTACTGATCCCAGCCAATCCGTACATAGGATGCCAATCATACAGTTCCACTAGACTGTACACCAAGTCCGCTGTCATCCACACACCAGTCACTAGAAACTTCACGCCTCTCGCCCGGCCATGAATACTAGGGACTTCTCTCCTGCAACCATAACCGATCCAATCCGCTCACTAGCGCCACTCCGAATACCGCTCCACCCAGTATCTTCCGGAGTGATGAAGCAATCATGCTCCAGAACCGAACAACCCGTGGAATTCACCACTGCCCACTACAAAGGTCTCCACACAACTCACATGTGCTAAGAAACCTAACAAACTCGCCAACTATGACCCATGCTTCCACACCCGAAACATCCTTGGCCACTCTATCTCAACCCGGAAGTGTCCTCCCACTTCTTCTTCTGCCCCTGCACAGGCTTGCCGCCATGCCAGGTATCACCTGCTGAGGCTTAATAGACTGAACAGCTGGGCTAACTACCACAGCCTGCTCTCTCGAGTCTCGTCAATGCCTCCAGCAGTCTCAAACAACTATGCTCTCGCAGCATACTTAGACACTCTGCACCGTGTCTCCCATTTGATCGAAGTCCTCTCAAGAACCTCCTATCCCGGGCCTCTTCGCCCTCCATGTCCCTACCAGCATGAACCAACCCAAACCATGAGCTGATTAACTCCAAAACATACCCACGAACTGATCTCTCTCACAGATCCAGTTCCCAAAACCTCGTCTCTAAACGATCCGCAGCCTCTCGAGGAAAGAACTTGGCATCACACTCTGCCCACAAGTCCGCCCAGGCCAACACTGCCTGAACCCTCCTAGCTGCAACACACCACTCGCAAAGAATCCTATACCAATCCTCTGCACCTGTTCCCTTATCCGCAGATAAGACGGAACCCTACCAACAACCGCAGCCCTCAGCCGCACCTCTGCCACTCGTGGCATCACCGGAGCCTAACTCGTACCGCACTCGGTAACCGCTCCAAAAACTGCTGAAGCGAATCCGCCAGACGATCCACTCGACGCTGAGCCCACCCGCGGGCGCACCCGCACTACCAACCTCACGAGGACCCACACCGGCCCC